>PVJI01003564.1:0-121984 GCA_004026765.1 Micronycteris hirsuta
TCATTGGGGGACAAACCAGAGCTGGAAACCAGGCCTTTGAGATTTAATTAATGATATGTTTGTATTAGAAATATGTGATTTTCTTATACTTGGATCAATGCCCAGACTATATAGTTTGACTCCCTCCAAAATTTCAAGACCTCATGTAAACATAGCCCCAGTTGGAACATCAGATTCCAAGTTTCATTCTTTAGTAACCCTTACCACACACACACACACACACACACACACACACACACACACACCTAGCAGTGTGCAGAACTCTGAAATTTCACCAATATACAATATAACATCTGGCATTTAGTATATTTGGTTTTACAGATATTCAACCTCAGATTTTATACTCAATTTTAAATCAGTAATATTTTCATTAAGTAGAACAGCTGACTGCATTTCAGTTTTCAACACAAGGATACTTGCCTATCCTAGGGCTCCACCTTCCAACTCCGGGTTGCTGTACCTGGAATGGAAAGAAGGGCCCTGGGAAAACCCAACTGGAACACGTTTACTGTTAAAAGCACTGTAGGGGGAATGAGAACATTTACAGTCTCAACAGAGAGTAGAAATGGCATGGTCTTACCTTATTGCCCTTCTTTTTCATCTGTGTTTATTCTCTTTGTATGGTAGAGGGCAGAACCAAACCCTTAAATCGACTGAGATCTTTGGTGCTCAAAAGTTTGGGATGGGGTGGCTCTTTCTTCTCCAGAATTCACTTTTTCTCATCATAGATTTAGAATAGACAAGGCTTCCATTCTAAGTAATCTCAACAATCCTATTTAGCCACATAATTGACTTTCTCCTTTTCTAAATTTATCATCTTCCAAACAGTCTGAGATAAGGGTGGTAAAGGGTGAAGAACGGAGTGTGAAGAACGAGAATTTGTTCAACATATGCATTCTTTTCCTGAATTTTTCAAAATACCGAAAAGAAAATTATGAGCTTCAGGAGAGCAGGCAGTAGGCATGGAAGTCTGGTTGTCAATGAGAGCAGGGTTTCAGCAGAACAGTGGGCCATGGAATGGAATGGACTAAGGTCAGTTGGAGTATATCCCCTGTTTCTCTTAAAGAGTATTAGCAAAGTACTTGACTTGAAAGAGAAAATGTGGAAACGTGGAACTCTGAGAAACAGAGGGGATGATTTATACTGAAAGCATTGAATGTGATGTGGGGTCAGATGCTGTGTGGAATAGCACGGAGGTGTTAAAGGGGTAATTAACAACTATAATCTAAATAAAACCTAAATTAAAAAGGTTTTATAACAGATGGGAATAGAAGCTACAGAAAAGGCCTGGGGTGGGAATAGGAAGATTAACAGGAATGTATTAGGAGAAGTGAGAAGTAGTTCTTAGTACAGCTAAGTCAATGACAAGATCATTGGCAATTAAGAGCTTATACTTCTTTTAAGTCGTGCTATGGTATATCATGGTCTGTGAGAAAAAGTAGAATGATTGTTATACTGCTTTCTAAATCAACAGAATTGTGTGAATAAATAGCCATATGTGTATCTCTACAAATACATGCATTTTTAGTAAGAATATGAAAGGACGAATTTTTCCTTCTTGTTCATCAATGTCTGATCTAAATCCAATCAAATGACAAGATGGATGTCACTATACTGTCCTAAAAAATTGATTACTATTTAGCCAATGATTTCTTTAGGCAATTCAGACTTAATACTTGTATCAATCAGTTCTTGCCACAATATTGCTATGTGACAAACCACCTTCGAACTGCTTTCAGGAAAAAAGCATTCACTCTCCTATTCATAGATTTTTAAGTTACCTGTGTCTTAACTGATCTAAGCTAGGCAGAGCAGTGTGGTTCTGCATCACCTACAAGTCAGGTGGGCTTGGCTTCAGGTTGTGGTTTGGGTGCAGGTTTTCATGCTGGTGCTCAGGGGCAGCGTATGTTGTTCTCATGCCAAGTGGAAGGAGCTGACACATGAAGACACATGAAAAAAGGTTCTTAGAATATTGCACAGGATCAGTTATGCACAGCAAGGACTCTTCATAAGTACCATATTATTCTGACTACAAGATACACTTTTCCCCCCGAAATTTGGGAGGAAAATGGGAGTGTGTCTTATAGTCCAAATGTAGCTTACCTGAGTTCTGTTTACATTTATATTGGTGAAATATGTTATTTATGTTATTAAATATGTTACCGCATTTTTTGCTTCAAATGTTTTTTCCTATTTTCCTCCTCTAAAACCTAGGTGCATCTTATGGTCCAGTGTGTCTTATAGTCTGAAAAATATGGTATATTCTTTATAAATATCAATAATAACTATTTGGTACTTACTATTAACTTCTTAATAGGATTGACTGTATATTTTTCGTATGTACCCTTGTCAATCTAAATATGTAAGTATAGAATGTCTTTGACCTGGCAAACTGACGAGTAATCATCTGATTTCCAATCTGCTATCATGGTTTTCTCTGGGTTTGGTACAGTGAGCTCACAAAGCATGAGGATTTATGTCCCCCTTCATCTCAGATGACATTTTTACCAATAATGAGGAGCAATCAGTGTCTTTTACCTTTCCACAACCCCTTTAGCATCAGATGGCTGCAGCTTTAAGCAAAAAGGGTACCTGAAGAATTCTGACCCATGGAGCCTTGAGACCTCAGGTTTCCCCCTTGTAAAGTGAAGACCTTGAGACATGGGAGATGTGGTTTCCCTTACTGCCCATGAAACAAGTCGATATGTAAGCTTCAGTGGAAAAAGTGTGTCTTAAGGTATTTATTATGTGAGAAATAGTAATCAATACTTCACTCTGTGCTTTCTCAGCTTAATTAAGCTCACTGCAGCCAGCTGAAGCAGACCCTAGTTCACCTGCGACTCACAAAGCAGAATACGCGATTTACCAATCTCCCTGAAGTCACCTACTTTAAATTCCTACCCATTTTCTACCCACTCTCTCCTTTGTCATTTACAATATTGTAGGTCTGTATAAACACCAAATGCTGGTTGAGTTGATCACTCATTAAATAACAAACAGGGTGGTCTCAGCTTTTGCCTCTCACGCTGGAAAACATAACAACACTTCTGATCCCTGCCCCCCAAATTAACTGCAATTTGGAGAAATGGCTTAAACATATTTGAAATATTTATCTTCATACATGAATTAATTTAATATATCTGTCCTACTTAGTGTAAAAAACATAAGAGCAATATCTGAGTTAAATGAAATTATGAAATGGTAGATACTTGTTAAAACATTTCATTCATCTCATCGAGAGCAGTGGTCTTCATACATGCAGAACTTTGTTTCTTGCTATTTGTTAAAATAGAATTTATCTTTACTTTGATTTATAGTCTAAGATAAATATCAGCAAGCTGTTCTTATAGTTTCTGGTGCTTACATAAATGTATGGACATAATAAAATTATACAAATAATAAACATAATGGAAAAGAGAAAGGCAGCTCTCATATAGTCGACCCTCTAATCATTATCAGCTCTACCATAGAGCATTTAATATTAGAAAGTATTAAACGCCACTTCAAAACTAATTGAATTTGCTGAAAGTTTGATAAAACAGTTATTTGGGTTCTTATAAAAGCCATTTCTGTTTATGTAGATTATTACTTTGCCCCATTTTAAGGTCAAGATGGTTCAGAGAAAACCTGTTGTTCTAATATCAAGAACATATAAAATCCCTCGTAAGTTAATTATTGCTGATACGGGCATGGCATTTGTGTAAGACCTCTGTCATGGGAGAATGGCTTTTAAAAAATGATTAAAGTTGAGCATGTTTATCCAAGGGAACATTATTGCTGAACCCTGTTTACATAGGCAGCAATGAAACATGCCACAATTTGAACAAAATAGTTGACTTACTATCTAAGGATGGTTTCCAATTTCCAAAATACACAAGATAAGATACCACATTGTGCACCTGCAAATAACATCCCACCCTCAGAGACAACTGCTTCATTTCCTTCACTTGTGGGTCACAAGTGACGTGGGTTTGTGGAGATGAAGCTTGAGCCCATTCAGCCAGCCCCATTTACCCACTTTATTTCTGACAACCACTCAAAAGAGGATGAGGACTAGGTTAGGTACAAACACTAAAGGTCAGAACGGCAAGTAGCAAAACAACCTGGTTAGGGAAAATCTAGGAACAGAATACCACTAGTATTTCAAGCCATAGGGAAGAAAACACAGATTTAACGTTGAACTTCGGACCTTCATTTACTTGGATATAGCATCTTTCTACTCTGTGGCCACTTTGGCTGTTCTAATTTCAAATGGTACATGTTGTCATTTACATCACTGCTTCTCAAAGTGAGGGCCACGGACCAGCACCAGTGGGTAGACTGTTAACAGTCCACAAGGAGAGAAATATAGAAATTGAGAGTAAATGTGTAGATAGGCACACTTACCTGGTGAACCAGCAAAAGAAATTTACAGACCACACTTTGAATAGTAGTGATGATTAGCATACAATTTTAGAATAATTCTGCATAGCAATAGGTGTCAGAAGATTTCAATTTTAATTGGAGCCACTGTCAACTGCTCACTTCACCTTTCTGGTCTCAGTTACCTCAAATGTAAAAGGAGCACTTAAATTAAATCTCTAAGGTCTCTTCCATAATTAACATTCTATGATTCCATTGAATATACTTTTGACTTTTGAATATACTTTTGTAATATTTCACCTTAACTTTCCTTCATTTTTTATCCTTATTAACCTCTAAAAGTGAAGTGTGTAAGAAATTACAAAACATTGTATCATAAAAACAGAGATCTGAATTACCAACATTTTGCTAGTGTTTGTTAAAATAGGACTTCTTAACTTTCAAAAAGATTTTATTTGTTTATTTTTAGAGAGAGAAGGGAGGGAGAAAGAGAGGAAGAGAAACATCAATGCGTGATTGCCTCTCACATACACCCCCACAGGGACCTGGCCCGCAACCCAGGCATGTGCCTTTGACCAGGAATTAAACCTGTGACCCTTTGGTTCACCAGCTGGTGTTAAATCCGCAGAACCACACTAGCCAGGGCTATCCTTAACTTTTATTAAGTGTAATAGGATAGATGTTAATGAGCTCCTTATAAGTTTTGTTTTAACACTTTAATACATGGACATAGTAAAACTATACAATATTCAATTAAAAATAAGGAAGGAAGAGGCACTCACTCTGCTATTCAAGTTCAACAGTAACTTCTCTGTACTCTTTTAAACAGTTCCTCTGCTGAGAAACTGCATCAAAGAAGACATGGAGTCTGTGCTCTCAAAGGATCAGTCCCTGCCAAAGACTGAAAGAAACCAATTCTTCATTAAAAGCCGTATTTGGGCAAATTAAGTCCTGTTCTAGATGCAAAACTCCAAAGTTCCCCTTGACTGGGTGCTTTAAGAACTCAAGTGCTCATTTTCCAGTGTCTGGGAGCTCTACGGGATGGCAGGGCAACCTTGTCCTCAGGCCCTCTGGCATCCTGGTACTGCTACATATTCTGGCAGCATCTAATTGCATGACTGATTATTGGTTCTAACCTCAGCCTTTCTTTTCTAAGTTGTTTGTAATATTCTGTTTGATTTTTTAAAAGTATCTAGATAAGATAAAGGATTACCTTGCATTATGTGGCAAATATTTGCCCTACCCCATCCCCGCCAATGTTTTGCCTTCTAAACTTGACCTCTGCTGATCACCGCCTGATTCTTTTGAGTCCAGCCTTGATTTTGACCAGCTGCTGATGCCTATAGATGATACTAAATCTCTCTTCTTTAATCAACCCTTATTTTTTCTTTGGCTGATATAGACTTGCTTCCCCTCTGGTCTTCTAGTCTTTTCCTCAGAAGTGAAAACCATGGACTTGTAATGTATAGAAGGGTATTGAGATCATTTTGCCTGACTACTTTATCTCATAATCATATGGATCTTGGATCTTTGTTCATTTCACTGTCGTTTCCGCTATTCCACATTTCAACTCTTAAAATTCTTGAATACGAGGCAGATTCTGTTGTATATGAATCTCTTCCCCAATGAAGAATAAAATATCGAGGACAAGAACAGACACATGTAAATTCTGCTTTTTTCTTTCTTTCTTCAGAACACTAAGCACATTGCACTGCACAGGGCAGGTGTTAAGTTTGAGAACTTGTTGAATTAAGTTTGCATCATCCTTACAGGTTCTCCATCTCATTAGTTTTTGCCCTTCTCTTCTGTACATATCCTCAGTTTTTGTATTTGGGTGATAAGGATTTTTAATTAAATTTTACATGTTTCATATACTTTCTTTTGTGAGAGTGTTGCTTAGTATTTTGCACATACTAGTGTTACATGACTTTTTTAGAATTCAATTTGCCTATGTTATAGCTGCAGGCATCTCTCTAACCTTTGAAGAGTGCTTTCTTACACTCAATATCTAAAGGAACAACTCTTGTTTATATTTGCTGCATTTGGAATACACTTGTATTTATTATAATCATTCATGCTTTTTCTGTTTTCAGTGTTGCTGATATCCAGATTCATTTCTTATTGAATATATGTGTCAGTTAGGTGGCTTTCTCCTCTGCTAGAGCATTTATTTTTGTCTAAGCTCAATCTTATCTTTTTATTTAACCTTTATTGTATTTTTCCGTTACCAGTTTGTCCCCTTATGCTGCCCTCACCCCAGCAATCACCACACCGCTGTCCATGTCCACGATCAATCTTATTTTAGATGCTTTCCATTCATATCTGCAAATGTGTTGGCAACCCTAGCACTGTTTTCTGTTCTCTGGCATTTGCAATATCTTTAAGTCTAGTGCCATCTGCAACTTCTCCGTAATCGTTCTTATGTACAATAATGAACCATATAGTACTCCCACTAAAAAGATCACTGGAACTAGATCTCTAGTCAGTCATAATAAATTTGTACTCATTGAAAAAGCAATAGCATCAATTTCAGATTGAATTTGAATCAAAATAGAATCTTTAATATCTATTTCATATTTTTGAAACTCAACTATATGAGTTGTCCTATGCTAACTTTTATTGCTTGCTTATAATTCTGTTTACCATAAAGCTATCAAAAATGATGTCCCCATTTGTTCTTCTCAAGAGAATATTGCTTACCTGTCATCTTGATGTTTAAGATTGTTCCCTGTGAACATCTGTTCTTTTTGAAAACTGCTTAAGTCAGCCTCCAAAATCATTCTTTTTACCTATTATGAAGATTAGTTCCATTCACCCATTATTACTACACCTTTTGGATATACATAGAGATCTCTTTTTTCCTCATGCCTTTGCAAAAATCAAATCCAATCACTGTGACACCCAGCTATCAAGTCAATCGCAGGCACCATATACCGAGAGTCACTGATTTGTTAATGTCTAGATTTTCCAATTACTCCATTTTCTGCTTTTAGAAGCTGTTTTTGAAGAAACTTAATTATATTCTAATCATACACAGTAATTGTTTTCTTATTAAAATGAAATTTAAGAAATTAGTTGAGTCTCTCAGCCATTTGGACTTATCATTAATGTCATGTCCCTCATTTTTTTTTTTTTACTGGATTCACTTAGTTATTCTCTTCCTTCTCGTATACCCTCATAAGGTTTTAAAAATACTTCTTTTAACTTTAATCATTTGTGTCAACTCTGACTCATTTGTCTTATAGAATTCTTTTTTCTCCTCTAAATTATAATACCCTACCATTGCCTTATGTAAACAGTAAATACAGAATAGCCAGGATGACTAGCCTACCATGCTAGGTTCAGATCCAGGAACCCTACAGAGCCTCAGATGTGGACTCAGTGCTTGCTCAGGGATCTAATCAATGCATTTGGACCTGATTTCTATTCTTACACTATCTGCTTATACGGCCTATGCCGTCAACACTGTGAGCCAATCACACACCTAAGCCCTGCAGCCCAGGGAACACCCACGCTTGTGCCATCGTTTCCAAGCCCAGGTCCTTCCGAGCACAGTCACGCCAGGGGTCTTCTCCCAGCCACTTTTTCTGCCTTTTGCCCTTCTACTTATCCTCTCACTCCTGACCTTCACGCTTCAGTCTCTTTAAAATTGCCTTTCTGTTCTCTTACCCAAACCTGTTCTGATAGACTATAGTTTAACAAAATCCTCTGTTTAATCAAAATAGTCCTGAGGCCTAGCCAGCGGTTTACTTGTTTCCAGTGGCAATTGATGAAAGAGGGTTTTAGGTACTGGAAAAATATAAATAATCCTTTATAGTTTTAGTGTAATAGGAGTTCACCTCTAGTTTAAATTCTTAATCAGTCTATCTGCCTTAGTCTCCCTATATCGTGCACAAATTCTTGCTTATATCCATCCACCCACATGCCCAGCAAAGGGAAAGGGGTGAAAAGAGCTGAATGTGATCAGCTAAAGTTAACTCATCAAGATGGGAGCACTGGGGCCATAATAACACAGTTATAAAAACAGGAATGTTAGTCCAAAAATAAGAATGGAGTGGGGGGAGGGTTGGAAGGGAGAAGCCACCAGTAAATTCCTTTGGTATTAATACATTACCCAGTAAAGCAGTACCTTCTTTATAGTAATGTGATATATGTGAATTCAAATTTCAAAGTAGAGTAATCTTGTGATTTTTCACTTTATGAAAGGATTAACAATGATGGTTTTAATAACATAGTCCCTTATGTCATTTCAAATATAAGTCTATTTACAGAAACTCTATTACATAACTTTTTAGGAGCTTGGCTCTTGAATAAAGTAAGGTGTATAAGAATGTCTAGATTCAAAGTAACAGGAAATTGTGAATCAAGAAAATCATTTACTGGACCAGCAAGTATTACATCAGAATGTGTCTGGAGAAATCCAGAAAAGAAATAAGCCTCAAGCACTTGGGGGGAAAGGAGAATGTCTTATTCAGATTTTTATCACTAATACTTGAAACAAAGTAGATGATTATCTTAGGTCAAGTTCTGTAAACAGGGAAACTGAGACAACATTTTAGGGGTATATGATTTATTGGGGAGCATTCTTCAGGAAAAAAAACTGAAAGCAGGGGAAAAGTGGGATGAGGAAGGGGCAAGGACCAAAAAGATTAATGCTTGAAGAAAACTGGCTTGTCCTGGTCTGTGGTGAGTCTCTGGATTCCAAAGAGTACTGTAGCGTTTTCCCACCTTGAGATAGAAGGGCTGGGCTAAATCTTGAATCAGTCCATCATTAATTATTTGGGAACAGCTGAGTTGTAACCCAAGAATTTCTGAACATCTTGGTTCCCATCCACCAAAAATTCTCCAGAGGAAGCCACAGGTACAACTACTAACTATACCTCTCACAGCCACTGAGAGACAGGTGTACTCTCTAGAAAGGGAACCTAGAATTGATACCTAGAGCATTGCCTGCACTAATCAATAAATATTTATAAGGTGCGTGAAAAGGTGAGCATGGCCTAGTCTGACTCTAAACCAACTATACTATAAAATTCACATTTTATAGGAATTGGATATTTTCCAGTTGTTCTTTATAGCCATGAATCGTATTCAGCCTACTACACATGTCCCATCTGGCATAATCGCTGTCGTTTTAGAGCCCACATTTAAGTAGCAAGTGAATGTAAACAGCTATCAGGTCCATGACAACAAGGAGCCAAGAAGCAGTAAGAGAATGTTGGCTCTTAATATTTTAGGTTGTTTTGGGACTTAATATTTAATGTTTTTGCTCTTAATATTTAGAATGTTCATGGACGTACCCATACAGCTGCTTATAAATCTTGTTGCAGAGTAAAGGCAGTTCGAGTTATAAGCAGCTGTATGGGTGAGTCCATAAACAAGGTGAGAAAAAGACATACCAGCAGAACACATTAAAGCAAGGCCCCAGGCAATGCAGAATGATTCTATAAACTTTGCAAAAAGAATAATTGGAAATGCAGGGTAGGCAAGTAATGCCCAAATACAGACTGAGCACTCAAATAGCCTGTTGTAGGGCTTCAAATGGTAGAAGGCGGGGCCGGGGAGGGGAGTGACAACTGTACTTACTGATCCTGGAGAAGCTTTCAAAGATGCTAAGGCTCACAAAGAGCAATGGTTATGTGTTAATTCTTTACCTGAACACAGGTTTACAGCCACCTTTAGAAGCAACATCTGTGAATGCAAACAGTAAAACTATGAAAATGCTGCTTTTTCAAGTATGATATTAATAGCTCTGGGAGTAAAGATGATACAATCTCACTGGAAATGGCACAGAAAGCACTAGGTGCCTTATTTTAACACAACAAATTTCAAATATTTAGCGTCAATCTAACCATGATTTTTAAATCTGATTTTCTAACTCATTCGAAGTTTTTTAAATTACTTTATTGTTCAATCACAGTTGTCTGCATTTTCCCCCCTCCAGTCCCCCCGACCCCATCCAAACCCACCTCCCTCCCTTGCTTCCACCCTCCCCCTTGTTCTGTCTGTGTGTCCTTTATAGTAGTTCCTGAAAACCCTTCTCCCCACAGTCCCCTCCCCTCTCCCCTCTGGCTATTGTTAGGTTGTTCTTAATTTCAATGTCTCTGGTTATATTTTGCTTACTTTTTTCTTTTGTTGATTATGTTCCAGTTAAAGGTGAGATCACATGGTATTTGTCCCTCACCACCTGACTTATTTCCCTTAGCATAATGCTCTCCAGTTCCATCCATGCTGTCGCAAAGGGTATAAGCTCTTTCTTTGCTGCGTAGAATTCCATTGTGTAAATGTACCATAGTTTCTTGATCCACTCGTTTGCTGATGGGCACTTGGGTTGCTTCCAGCACTTGGCTATTGTAAATTGTGCTGCTATGAACATTGGGCTGCATAGAAATATTTTTATTCTTTATTTGCTACTAAGTGATTACATAAATTTTACTAAAAATCCTTAGATTTGCCCGATGAGTTAGAAGTTTTGCTAATAGAATTTCAGTGTGGCCCTTGATTTTGTAGGGACTTGGAGTATCTCCAGAGGAAACACTTGTTGCCAAGTATTTATCTCTGTTAATGTCCTTTGATGGTAAGCAACAGAAAGTGACTGACCTAACACAGGGTAAAACAGAGCATAAATTATATACTTGAAAGAAAAGTTGAACAATATGCCCTTGGTAAGGCAAAAAATAAGGCAACATTTAAGCAGATGTTTGGGCACATGCTTTGTAACATGATGCTCGAGAAACTCATCATATTCTGAGACTCTCCATTCAAGTTTCACACTTCCAGGAGAGAATTTTATCAGTCTAGCTTCAAGTCATATTTCCCCTTGGATCAATCAGTCTGTCCAGAAACCAATACCATAGAAACGTTCACCAGAGAAATCACTGATATCCAGGAAGCTATCCCAATTTATTTTGGCTTAAACATTAGATATGTCTCTGGGATGTCAGTGGTCATCAGTGTGTTGAAATCCATACGAG
The DNA here is from genome assembly GCA_004026765.1 of Micronycteris hirsuta. Lineage (NCBI taxonomy): Eukaryota > Metazoa > Chordata > Mammalia > Chiroptera > Phyllostomidae > Micronycteris > Micronycteris hirsuta. Next base: position 11,337 of record PVJI01003564.1, read on the forward strand.
CTTTTACAATGAATTTATTTTTATGTATGTGTTTCTCTAATGGGTCTTAATGTTTACACCTAACTAAAACTGTTTTTTAAAATGTGGAATTAAATGAGTTTAATTTCACAAATGCCAAGCTTGTGGGTTTTGCTCACGTTTTAAAGTCAAATTAAGCATTTTGATCTGTGGTGCAGAGGTTGCCATAAAAACTTTTTAAATGAAAGACCAGAGAAGAAAGACTCTGTTTGTGCCTCAGAGTTTTGCCCAGGTTTCCTTTTCGAAAAGATGGCCTCTTTCTTAATGAGATGTTATTATTCCTCATTTACACATTGGCTTAGCTAATCAGCCCATCAGGGGTTCAGGGCTAATCTCAGTTGTTCAGGGCTTGCTGTCTAGTCTTAAAATTTTCACTTAAATGTCAGCCCCTTAAGGGCAGGGACCTGCCCTCCATTTGTAGAACCCCATGACGAGTGGAACATATGATAAGCACTGTGATGTATTTGTTGAATAGGTGAGTGAAGGAATGAGTACATCTCCTCTTCCTATCTTCTAATGTCAGCTTTTTAATTTATTGTTAACAATATAAACTAGTGTATACACACTTGTAAGAGACATAGAAAACCCAGGTTGGTTAGTTTTTCTACCTAATAGTAACTAATAAATGTATCAGTGATAGAAGTGGAATTTGAAATTTTTAATCAATATAAACTTTGAACTTTACCTTTGAGTTTCATTTACTTATTTATGATACTCTAGGCATCCAATGGCTTGGGTAATTTGAAATTGACAATTCCCATTAATTTTGTCAGATGGACACATTTGCAGACCTGTGCCATAGGTGGCAGAAAAAGGTAGAGTAGTGCAACTTCACAATAAATCTGAACCCATTTACCTGCTTGGCTGGACTTGTACTTCTTGGATCATAAAATTTGCCCTCTGTAAGCTCAAGGAATAGTAATAATGATGCAAACTTGACTGAACTTCTATCTCCAAAGACATGAGAGTGGTTATTTAGGGCCTATCATAAATTCACTATCATGTAGTTTTCATCAGAATTTTAAGATATGGGTATTGAAAATTTGGAGTATTTCAACTTGCAGATGGTGCAAATATCAAGGCTTCAGAAGTGTCATTCCCTACTATGCAATTTGACCCCATAACTCACCAAAACTAATTGGATTCACTAAATCCTTTCTAACTACCACACATTTATATCGATTCCCAAGTAATTCTCAATTACTTCTAGAGCTGGTGACATGTACCATCATGGTCATTATTATTACACTTCTATTATAGGATAACATGTCCTCAAAGTACCAAGCAAATCTTTCACTGGTTAATAACGTCTGATGCGTGTGCATTCTTTTGCTTCTCCCTTTTTTTTTTAATATTTTATTTATTTTTAGAGAAAGGGGAAGGGAGGGAGAAAGAGAGGGACAGAAACATCAAAGCGTGGTTGCCTCTTGCACCCTCTGTACTGGGGACCTGGCCCACAACCAGGCATGTGCCCTGACAGGGAATCAAACCAGTGACCCTTTGGTTCGCAGGCCGGCGCTCAATCCACTGAGCCACACCAGCCAGGGTGGCTCTCCTTGTCTATCACTCTTTATAATCAGAACAAAATGCTTTGTCACTGTGCATTTTCAACACAAAATTGTATTCCATAACCAATGATAACAAGCTTGGTGCTTGGTGTCCTGCGTCACCTTTCACTTGCTCCCCTTCCATGTAGATTGTCTTTTGCTGAGATACACCACTTTTCTGAGTGGACATTCATGAAAAGTCTAACTTCCTTGTGGGGTTCTTCCTTCTAAGTCATGATTATCTCTCCATGACTATGTGGATGTCGATAATCATCATTTTAGTACATCAGCACAGGTGGTCATGTACCTCCTATGTGTGGCATAACAACTGTGCCTCCGGGTATAGGTCAGGCAAATGGAGCTCATTGGCCTGAGGCACACATCTTATCCCAATGAGTCTGAAAGCCTGAACTGTAGTGGATCAAAACACCTCTGTTTCAGCAATTATTTCTCCATGTCATTATTTGCTTGCTTAACTATCTCTCCAGTAGCCTGTGATCTGCCTAAGAATGGGAGCCAAATTTTATTTATTTTTGCAACCCCCTCCCCAAAATAGCACAATGCCTGGTAATAGTTACTGGTCATTCAACTGGCCAAAGGATCCCCTTGCTGAAATCCTGAGCATGACCTTGTGAGTGGAAGCCTTAGCCACAAAGTCATACTTTTGTGACAGCAGAATGAAAATGAAACAAAACTTCAAAATGGGAGAAAAGAGAAGGATATGTTCAAAATCTATTCTTCTTTCTGCTGCCAGTTGCAAGCAATGGCTTTTATGGAACAAAACAATATACTCTGAGCTTGCGTTCTTGATGAGATCGGCATATAATACTGATAACATCTTAGCTACATTGTCATTTCTTTCTTATTTTTTGTAGACATTGCATTCATGTATAAATGTTTGAAAAAGAGATGTTTTGAAATTCTATATCTGTGAATAAAATATGTACATGTATTTGAGAGTCGGTTTGACACTACAACAGTATATTTAAGATAAACTATTTATCTTCCACAAACACATTTCACTGTTTTAACACATCCATTTGTTTCTGGAATGAAGGCAGAAGCAGGAGGATGGGAGGAAGGGAGGGAAGGGGGACAGAAAGGGGAGGGAAACAGAGAGCTTTGTGTTGTGAAATTTTAGCTTTTCTCTTGATGAAAAAATCCTAACTGGAATATGGTTTCGTTAGCCCAGATGTCAGTTCACAAATCATGAATTAAGCAGCTCAAGCCAAGTGGCACCTAGCAATAAAACTGGCATTTCTCAAAATATTGGCAGATCGAGCCAGCAACTGTTGATTTTAAATGTTTAATGAGCAATATGTTACTTATTCCAGTAATATTGTTGTGTTTGCCTAACCTTTCTCAGACTGCCTCCTTCTGCTTTATCACTGGAAAGATTCCAAACAGGAGAGGGTGAGCTAGGGAGGGAAAAGAATGTGGACAGAATGAAGAGCTGTAAGAAGAAAAAGCTCATTAAAATTGCTCTCCTGATAATGGGGAGCCATCCATGCCTTCTCAGAATCAGAGCTCTGGAACTTGTATGGTGTTATGAGATCCCAGCATGTTGTTCTTCATATGTTTATGATCACAGTGGAGGAAAAAAGATGGAAAAAAATAGATTGAAAGAGAAAAAAGAAAAACTGCTATAGGGTGGTTGAAATGAGAAACACGGGGTAACTAATGGGAAGTCTTGGGTAAATTTTTTTCCTTGTTTTTAAATTATATTTTATTGATTATGCTATTACCGTTGCCTCAATTTTTCCCCCTTTTCCCCCACCCAGCACCCCCTACTCCCTCAGGCAATCCCCACACATTCATTCATGTCCATGGATCATGCCTATAGGTTTTTTGGCTACTCCATTTCCTATACTGTACTTTACATCCCCATGGCTACTCAGTGACTACAAATGTGTACTTCTCAATCCCCTCATCTCTTCACCAGTTCCCGAAATCCCCCTCCCATCTGGGAACCATTAAAAGACTCTCTGTATCCATGCTTCTGTCTCTTCTTGTTTGCTTAGTTAATTTGTGCTTTTAGATTCAATTGTTGATAAACATGTACTTTTTGCCATTTTATTGTTCATAGTTTTGCTCTTCCTTTTCTTGTATAAGTCCCTTTAACATTTCATATAATAATGGTTTTGTGATGATGAACTCCTTTAGTATTTTTCTTGTCTGGAAAGCTCTTTATCTGCCCTTTGATTCTAAATGATAGATTTACTGGGTAGAGAAATCTTGGCTGTAGGTCTCCGCTTTTCATGGCTTGAATGTGTCATGCCAATCCCTTCTAGCCTGCAGAGTTTCTTTTGAGAAATCAGCTGAGAGTCTTGTAGGGGCTCCCTTGTAGGTAACTAACTTCATTTCTCTTGCTGCTTTTAAGATTCTCTCTTTATCTTTAACCATTAGCATTTTAATTATGATGTGTCTTGGAGTGGGACTCTGCATCCATCTTCTTTGGGACTCCCTGTGCTTCCTGGACTTGCATGTCTATTTCCTTCACCAAATTAGGGAAGTTTTTTTTTTTTTTTAAATATATTTCCAATTTTTTGCTCTTTCTCCTATCCTTCTTACACCCCTATGATGCAAACGTTAGCATGCTTGAAGTTGTCCCACCAGCTTTTTAAGCTATCCTCATTTTTTTTTGTTGTTCTTTTTTCTTCTTCTTGTTCTGATTGGTTGATTTTTGTTTCCTTATGTTCCATATCATTGATTTGATTCTCAGCTTCATCCACTCCACTGTTTATTCCATGTAAATTGTTCTTTATTTCCATTAGTATTTCTGCCTGGATCTTTTTTATGCTGTTGAAGTCCTCACTAAGTATGTTGAGCATCTACATAACCAGTGTTTTGAACTCTGCATCTGATAGATTGCTCACCTCCATTTTGTTTAGTTGTTTTTCTGAAGTTTTGATCTATTCTTTCATTTGAGCCATGTTCCATTGCCTCCTCATTTTGTCAGCCTCCCTGTATTTGTTTCCATATATTAGGTACAGTTGCTATAATTCCCTGTCTTGGTAGCATGGTCTACTATATTAGACCTTGGTGGTCTGTATTATGTCTTGTAGGGTCCAGTAGTACCACCTCCCCTATCACCCAGGCTGGGTGCTGGAGGTGCACCTTCCATGTGGGCTGAGTATACCATCCTCTTATAGTTGAGCCTTGATTTCTGTTTATTGGCAGGTCAATGGGAGTGATTTACCCAAGCCAATCAACCGCAAGGACTGGCTGTGACCACGGACCACCAACTTCCACCCTCCGTGGAGGATCAGCTGTGCAGGGGCAGGGTGATGGTGCTCCAACATGGTCTCTAGCTGTCCACTGGGTGTGTAGGCTCTAGGGTTCCCCAGGTGATGCAGCCAGGGTCAGCTACCACTTGTGTTTCACCCAGGGCCACCCAGCAGCTACAAAGCAATCTTCAGATGGCTGCTACTTGTGCTGGGCTTGGAGGTTCCCAGAGAAAGACAAACTGAAATCTAGCTGCTGCTTCTGCTAGTGTCAGGCCAGGGGTCACTTAGCCAGAGGTACAAGGCCTCGGGGCAGGCTGATGCTGGTTGTTGCTTGTTTGAGAGGATTTAGGTAGATGTGAAGCCTGAGCTGAGACCAGCCATTCATTTGGAAAAGCCACTGTTAACAGCTTGGGTGGGCCATGAGTTGGGTGGGGTAAAGCCTCAGGGATTCACCAGAGTGGAGCAAGTCATGTGAGCCAGTGTAATGGAGTCTCAGTTATGACCCCCACCTGCTGGCTCTGTGGTTGTGTGGGGGAAGGGTTCACAAAAGGAACAATAGCTTCCATCCACCTTTCTGTCTGAAGGAAAGTTGTCCCCCAGCTCTGACCCTGATGCCAGATACTTCAGTTTCTCCCCATATGCCACTGGTGCCTTTCAAGCTGCTACTCTGGTGCTAGAGCTCAGAGGGAGCGAGTCTGAGTAAGTCTGTGTGTGGGTTCTTTAAGGAGAACTGCTTGGGAATCCAGTAGGGTTTTTTTTTTTTCCACCGACTCAAACCCCACTGGTTTTTACAGCCTGAAGTTATGGAGGCTTATCTTTCTGGCACTGGGACCTTGGGCTGGGGGGCCTGATGTGGGGTTAGGACCCCTTACTCCCAAGATATCCCTCCTGAATTTTTATCCACCACATGTGGGTGTGGAACCAGACCATTCTGAGTCCCCACATCTCTGTATCTCCGTGTCTCCTACCTGTCTGGGTAGATGTGGTTCCTTTAGTTCCATAGTTGTTGGACTTCCATTCAACTCAATTTCAGATGGTTATGAGTTAGGCTTGTTCTGTAGTTTAGTTGTAATTTTGATGTAATTGTATGAGGCAGCGAACTGTGTTTACCTACTCTTCCATCTCAATCAGACGCCCCTCCTCTGGGTGAAATCATAAAAGTGAGCTCATATGACAGAAATGTGGGTGAAGTCACTCTGCACACAGTTGTGATACAGGATTTTCTGTCCAGAGAATGAACCAGTGGCAGGATTGCAACAGAAATCAAATCAATGGAGCAAAGGGGTATGAGAGAAATCAACAGTAACTTCAGACTCTGTGGCAGAAAGCACTTGGCTTCTTGGCCCCCCTTGCAGTTGAACACATGCTCACTTTTTAGCAGTACTGACTGTGACTTTAGATGAGTTATTGGTCAATATATTTATAATACCTGTTGGAAATTAAATATTCACTAAGGTAAAGTTAGTAAGCACTATACAAACTACAGGTATCATTTGTTGTCTTAAAAAACAGTTTGATTTCTTTTTTAGAACTACTTCTTTTAGTGACAGTGAATGAGGAACTGAAAGTATTCCTGAGTAAACTTGAAATCCTCTACCAGGCTAACACAGAGATAATTTATGCAAAAGATCTGGATCAGTAGGAGTGTTAAAATGGAGATAACCATGTGACTGATTAGCATTAAAAACTCGCCACAGACACAAATTTCCTGAACAGACCCCTCATTATAGTTTAGAATACAAAGGAATTCCTCCGTGCTCTAAGAACGAAAATGAAAGAGAAAAAAAATCAATCCTCTGTTCGTGAAAGTTACAGGAGGATTTCACGTTATGCAAATACACCATCATCCTGCTTTTATACTACTCACAAAATTAGAGATATTGTTCCTAAACCTCAGAAGAAAAACATTATTGTGTAAAGCTCATCCAGGGTCACATTTTATAAATTTACTTCAAAATATATGCATAGTTGCACTCTTGCAATGTTTGTCCTCCTGTAGAGAGGAACTGTGATTTTCCTTAATGCAATCCTAAGGCTTATTTTTGGCATTTAGTTCAGGAATCCTGAGAATGATGCTAATGAGGTCAGAAGAACAAGGACAGTCTGCATAATCTAGGGAGCTTCACTTTGTCCTTTGACCAAGGTCTTCAACCCTGGCAGTGACCCCGCAAATGAATATTCAATCACAACAGCAATGGCCTGTCAAAGAAAAATTATTTCAGAGTCATCATTAAGAAGTCATCATTTATTGAGTATCTACTATGTGACAGGCATAGTGCATAGTGATATTTGGGATAATATTATAATTATCCTGTACCCTCTGGTAATGGGTTTCTATTTATAGAAATATGACTACTATAGTGCAGCAATTTTGATAACCTATTACACTTGTTAAAATGAAATACAGCAACCACTTATAAAACCCCTACTCTAATCTCTCACTCAGTTAAGTATTTCAGTACAGATATCAGTAAGGGTATGAAGAAAATCTTATTTGGAAGGTGAAGATAAAGGATACAATTGGAACAAATAAATTCAAATGATAGATTAAGGTTACTTGGCTTGCTTCCTCTGACAGAAAGGAAAAAGATAACATCTCTTCTGAAAAAGACATTTGGGACAGGATCTCTAGAATAATTTGTGATTTGGACTGGAAGTAGACAGTCTGTGCTACATTTAACTCACTGTCTAATTTCTAATCTATCTTCTGAAGTTGTGATAGAAAAATAAGAGAAATAATATTCTCTCAGTGGTTATTGTGAGACTTACCTGAAATGACACAGATGTGTGTAAAAAGCCTTAAATAAATAATAGTTATTACTATTAAACTTTTCTGTTTCATTTGAGGAGACTCTTCATTTTTTGTTTTGTTTTATTATGTTTTGTTTTTTAAAGCACTTACTATATTCTGTGAGCTCCTTACTTGGTAATAAAATTCTTATCCTTGTGATCTCAACTTAAGTGGCTTTTTCTTCGGTAATCTTTCCCAACCTCCCTTACCAGGTAAAATCTCTCTTCTATAGGTTTTCTTCCATACCAGTTATCTTGCCTTCTTCACACTGAACAGAGTTGTAACTGAGACTTAAATACACACACACTCACACTCACACTTGAGATGGCAAGCTTCCTGAAAGTGAAAATACACTGGTATTATTCACTGCTATGTCCTCAGCACCCAGCACAATGTCTGGTAGGTAATACTCAGTAATATATTTAGTTGAAAGTACAGAGAAACCAAAAAGAAATGGGGTTTGAGAATAAGGGTATTTCAAGCATGGGTTAAGAAGAAAACGAGGCAGAAGAAGGGAAGATTCTGAGAAAAACTTCATAAAGGAGATGTCACTTGGACTGGTTCTTAAAAGTTGAGTGTAAAAAGCTGGGACAGAGAGGAGATGAAATGTCTTTCTGAAGGAAGAGGTACAACAGGCATTGTTTTCATTAATCTGTACACTGAAATCTAAAAGCTCAACTCTGCTATGTCAAACAAAACAAACTGCTCTGTCTGGTGTGGCTCAGTGGATTGAGTGCTGGCCTGTGAACTAAAGGATCTCTGGTTCACTTCCCAGTCAGGGCATGTGCCTGGGTTTCGGGCCAGGCTGGGGGGGTGTGAGAGGCAACCAGTCAGTGTATCTTTCACACATTGATGTTTCTCTTCCTCTCTTTCTCCCTCCCTTCCCATCTCTCTAAAAATAAATAAATAAAATCTTTTTTAAAAAACTGATGTTTTACAATATCCAGAGGTGATAGTCAAGGCTTGATTAGATTTAAATACACAATTAAAATTTGAAAAAGTCTCCGGAAGGAAAGAATGAACCTATAAGATGGCAGAAGCACAGAGTGTAAAATGTTTCTGAGTGGATGGGAGTTCTGGCATCCTACCAATGACTAGCACTCCTCTCCTTGGGGCACTTTTCATGGGCAGATTCCAATGTGGAAGGTTGAATCCTGGGACGGCCTGCACAGGGCACAAAGGAAGAATGAGCTGGAGGCTCCCAGCAGTCTGAGACAAGAGTGCTGTGAAATGTGCCTGTATGCATGTACTTACAGGTGTATAGTCCTTGGATATATTACCTCTTTTGAGCTTCGTAGTCATCCTGTAAGATCATCAAGAAAGGTGTTGTAATATCTATTTTATAGATGAAGAAAGTGAATTTTGGGGATTTTTATTTAATTACTTGCCCAAAGTTAATAGCAAAACTATAAACTCATGTCTCCTAAATTCAGTTTCATGATCTTGTTTATTAAAAAAAAAAAGCAATTAAATAAAGTGGAATGACTGGAAAAGTCAAATGTAAATGTTAAAATAAATTTTCTGACTCCCTTGTTAGGACAAAAGTTAAAATCTAATCTAATTTGCTTTTAACCTAATTATCAGCTATCTAATTTTTGGATACATCATTTTTTTTTCCTTAATTTTCTTGATGTCTTCTATGTCAAGCCATAGATCTCCCTTCAGTCTAGTCCTTTTTCTTTATTTCTGAAATAGAATATTTCTGCTCTAGCTTAAAAGGCGTGGACTTCAGAACTAGACAAAGCTGAATTTAAATCTTAATTCTGTCACTTACTAGCTTTACTGTCTTGAAAAACTGATTCATATTTGTGCCTCACCCACCTCTCTTAACTGTAATAGCATATATATCACAATGTTATATTTTTCTGAATTAAACAAGGAAATATGTGCGGAGTTGCTTAGCATATGTGCCTGGTTCACAATACACACTCAATAAATATTTATTGTGTGAACCGGTATTAGTTCTCAGCTCCTTTCCCGCTTGTGTGACCTTAGGCCAGATATTAATATCTCTGAGCTTCAGTTTCCTTATGTGTAAGGGCAATAAAACTTGTATTACAGAGTGCTCACTAAGGTTAAATAAGATAATTCATGTGAGAGTGCTGTGATCCTTCCTCTTTCTTTTCTCTTTTTTTTTACTGTTGTTCAAGTACAGTTGTCTCCCTTTTCCTGCCATCGCTTCCCCCACCCATCCCCACCTTCCACCCTCGATCCTACTCTTTGATCCTGCCCATGGGCAAAGGGCTTTGTGCCAATCTAGGTGATATCTAGAGGTGGCCCCTAGATAGAGAAAACCCACCTGTCCTGAGGATTCTTCAGGCTTTTCCAAGCACTGAAGGATAATGATGTAGATATCTTTGATTTGGGAGACTAGAGCGAGCAAAATGTATTGAGCAGCAGAGATCCTCTTGACCCATCACCTTCTCCAATTGTGAACACACACACACACACACACACATGCACACAGGAACCTACCCAAGAATTATGTATGTGCTGACTTCCTCACTCACTCTTGTGGGAACTTTTATCTTTGTATTTATATTTAATTCCTCTTCACTGATTTTTGGTACTTAAGAAATAACAGTATGAAAGTTAATAAAAATCTAAGAAGAAAGCAAAAGAGGACATAAAAAGGGAGATGCTGAGATATAAATATGCTGAGGTACAACTAGATATGAACACTTCACTACTTTTAAAACCAGCATTCTCTTAACTACATCAGCTGGGCTGTGCGATTGTTCTAAGCAGGTGTAACTTTCTCTTCTTTCCCACAAAGCCCGCTGCCACATGGCATAGGGATGTTTCTGAGCCTGGCTGGGGACCACTTTATGTCCTGAGGCAACAAGATTGCTGGTGTGTGTTATACTTTTCTAGATTATATAATGCAGATGCTATTCCCATTCTGTTCATTCACATAAATGTTTAATTCTTCCTAGAATCTTACAGACCTTCAACAGTACCTCAGGAAATTCAGGCAACAGGACACTCTCAGGTGAGATCTATAGACCAAAATGTCAGGTAGTACAAAGTTAGAGACACATTCTCTCTCTCTCTCTCTCTCTCTCTCTCTCTATCTATCTATCTCTATCCATCTCTCTCATATATATATATATATACACACACACACACATATACACACACATATATATATACATATGTATACATACATATGAGAGATTTACCAACTATAAATATATATGTAACTATATATAAACTATGTATATATATAGTTTGTCCAGGAAGTAGTCATCCAGATAATATGAAAAATAGAGACATTTGCTGAAGAAGATACAAGAAACATTGCACATAGAACAATGACACCTCAGTCCCCTTTAAAGTAGGCACATTGGGACCTCACGCAGTTCTTCCAGCATCTCCTCCACTGTTCAAAATTTTCTTCAAAATATGTATTTTCCTGAATCTCATCAACAGTCTGAAATCTCTTCCCTTTCAAATGTGATTTTCATTTTGTGAAAAGCCAGACATCATAGCCAAATCTGGGCAGTAGGGGGACTGAGTCACCTGACTGGTTTAATGTTTTGCCAAAAACCTCTGCACGAATTTTGCCATGACACATTTCATGCCAAGATCCTGCATCAAAATCTTGGACACGATAATTTTTGGAATGCCCCCATCAGCTTCTCGTTCTCACACTGTCAGTCACCAATCTTTGTTGATTGCAGACTGTACAGGTTTAACATTCTCAGGTGTTCTGCTTGTTGTGAGCCTTCCAGAATACGGCTCACTTTTGACAAATCCTTGACCATCTTTGAAGTGTTTGTGCCACACTTCTATTTGTGCTGCACTCGTCGCATTATCCCCGAAAGCCGTCTGAGTCATCTGAATAGTTTCTGCAGAGGAATGTTCAAGCTTAACGCAAAATTTGATGCAGATTCATTATTCTACTCACTCAGTCATTTTGAATGTGACGGCCACACAGCACACATGCTCACTCAATGGCATCTACCACCCCCACCAACTAGTACAGCGAAGTCATCATTGTTCACGCAAGCACATTCCAGTCCCCTCTCCTTGCCTTCCAGGTTACATCAATGTCACACAAACCGTTCTCGGTATATTAACAATAGTTGGGCTTCCTCGTGTGTGTGTGTATAGATACACACACTTCCTCGTGTGTATATATATGAATGCACATACACACACAGACACACACACACTACTTTCACATTGGTTTTCTTTGGGTGGAGTTAGTTGTTCTTTGTTCACTGGAATGATTTCAACAGAGTACCCTTTTTTATTTCAGCACCGCCCTGCTAATATTTTTTCCTTTAAGTCACTGCCTTTCTGGAGACATGCTAGGGCCTTTGGAATCTTTGATGGTAAGGTTGATTTCCCAGGGCTGCACCTTTCTAAGGATGATTGTCTTCTGATTCCCTAAGCTATTTTTTCTCTCCCTGCTGAATAGACTTAATCTTGTCTTGAGCCTTGACTCAGGGCAAAGAAGACCATTTAAAGGCAGAAAGGATGAATATCTCTATGTTTCAGGATCTAAACCATGTGATCATTTCAGGCTGTCAGTCCCTATGAGAATATCATGTCATTTCTTCTATGGTCCATCAATTTAAAGAACTTCCAGGCAGCATAAAATGAGAAAGAAGTTTATTGTGAATTTGGAATAATACTACTCTCAGAGGGGAAAACTTCTCAATTCTTAGAAATATAATTTCTATTTTCATCATATGAAAGCTGCTTGACTGTTTTGTTCGCATTTCTCTCCCATCTTGTTTTTGGGTGTTTGTGTGTGATTCCATATCATGGCTTTGCTCTGCTGCTGAAATCAAGATGCTGTGCGCCTTCCAGATTTGTGATCACCATCCCTCTCAAAGGAAAAAGAAGTGCCTGGGGCCTTTTCTGCTGTTTTAGAAAAACAAGTATAAGGCTGTTAGACTGACTCTAACTTTTGCTGCATTTCTCCTGGGAGCAACTCCACAGCAGTCTCTTCCCTAGAAAATCTCAGGATGCAAGCTCAAATAGTTCAGTTTATACCTAGAGCCAGAGCTTCTGAAGATTTCTTCACACCAGTGGCTATTTTGTTGAGGCCAGGGCAAAGGAACCAGTGAGCGGCGCTTTTGGAGGCTTTTGCGAAAGCTCGGAGAAGCTTTTGCAGTGAAAATGTACATCTGAATCACCACCAGAATGTTAAAATGCAGATTCCTAGGGCTCGCTGCAGACCTACTAGACTAGAACCTCTGGAATTGAGCCTAAGAATATTCCTTTTTAAAGAATTCCCAAGGTGACTTTTCCTAGTTTGGGTACTACTTCTTTAGAACAATATTTAGAATGACCTAAAAATGCAAGTAGACTCATAGATATTACTATCATAATTAATTGACAATAATTGTTTAGATCCTACATCATAGAACGATATTCCTGAAATGCAGTTTTGGTGCCATCTACTATATTTCCCAATTTAAAGAATGGGAAACATGCCCTGGCTGGTGTAGCTCAGTAGATTGAGCGCGGGCTGGGAACCAGAAGGTCCCGGTTCGATTCCCCGTCAGGGCACATGCCTGGGTTGCGGGCCGGGTCCCCAGTGAGGGCCATGTGAGAGGCAACCATACATTGCTATTTCTCTCCCTCTCTGTCTCCCTCCCTTCCCCTCTGTCTAAAAAATAAATAAATAAAATCTTAAAAAAAAAATGGGAAACACAATAGTGGAGTGGGTCTTGCTTATTAGTTTGTTTCTTTATACTGAGGATTGCCGAACTCTTCCCATAAAGGACCAGGTAGTAAATTGTTTAAGTTGTATCTAAACTTTGCAATTGTAACTGATAAAAGTCTAGCCATTAAGTAAACAGATGGGGCATGGCTATGTCCCAATTCGACTTTACTTATGGATACTGAAATTTGAATTTCTTGTAGTTACTGTGTGTACAAAACACTGCTCTTTTTTAAAATTTTAATCACTTAAAAATGAAAAAAGAAAAGAAAAGAAAACCTTGGCAGCAGATCAGATTTGGCCCATGGGCCATAGTTTGCCAACTCCCTCCCTGTTTCTCTACTGCTTCCCACTTAAAACAAATTTGGTGAAGAATACACCACAGTCTCTGGAACTGATTGTTTTATTTTTAAATAACAATTTTGTTTAGCAATAAAATGATAAGAAATTTATATATGTAGTATACCCAGCAATAAAAGAGTGAAAGATTTTTGTCCAGGAAAGACATCTGTGTTACATCTTTTGTTTTACAAGTGGTTCATCAGAAATGGAGCCAGTTGTTCGGACTCTCAGAGGTAAAACGTCTCGCTGATGGTTGTGGCAGAAAGAGAGAGACGCTAAAATGCAGTTCAGATGTAATGAGTGCTTGCTGTGTCTGGGTGCTGTTCATCACATTCAAAAGTAGGGAACTAGTGCATCCGCAAGTCATGAATATCAATAGTAAAAGCAAATTTAAGTTATTATTAATGAATTATCATCAATATAATGGTTTCCCAAATAGTTGCATCCCCTGTACTTGTCAGTATTGTCTTATTAGACTTTGCTGCATCTTCCTAGCACAGTGCTGGACACGAAACAGTTGTCAAATCAACCCTCTTCTGTGCTTTCTATTCTGAGCAGCCGGCACGCATCAAGTAGGGGTTAATAAAGGGTGAGCCACCCTGCTTATATTTGTGGTCTCTCTCTTTCTCTCTCTCTCTTTCTCTCTCTCTTTCTCTCTCCCTCTCTTCCTCTCTCTACAAGGTAGAAGATTCCAGCTTTATGAAGAAACCAGTTTCCTTATTGATGTATTTGTCTTTTCACATGTGGTTATCAAAGTTTTGACAATTGGCAGCAGTTGCTCTATGCAACAGTCACAATCTTTATCATTCCTTGAACTTATTTAATTTTAGTCTTTCCCTTGAACATAATTGCATTGATTTTTCCTTTGGAAACTATTTCAATGCTTTTCAAACTATCTGCCAGAAAACATTGGTGTTCCAGAAACTGACCTTAGTGGTTCCACTGCTAAAATGAAATATTGGCATTCTTTTCATGATTTTTTTAAAAAAGAAATATTACCAAGTAGGATTTTATTGATTGAAGGTTATCCCATAATAAGTTTTTAAATACATTTTTTAGTGTCTGAACAATTTTTTCCTGACTTAAAATCTAACAATCCAATACAGGATAATCACAAGATTATGTAATCAAGTATTTTGTCTCTCATATTTGGATTTATTGTTAGACAGAGCATGATCATTTTCAGGTGCTCTGCTGCCTGAACAATTTTGAGAACCTGTGCCCTGGGTTGTAATTTGAAAAAGTTACTACTGTCTTTTCCAGAAAGTAGGATTTAAGTCTGTATGACTTCGACTACATTTAATGAAAGTACTTTTAAACTTTCCTTTACTCAAACTTCATTTTAAACATATGTGTCTCAAGTTTCATATTTTGACTCTTTAGTGAAAAGTATATTTTTGATATTTTATGGAATAATTCCACATTTCTGCTAACCCAAATTCAGCCACTTACCTTTCTACACACACACAAACACACATATTTTCTTCCAAATACCTCTTCTCCTTCAGTTGCTTTAAGACATTCTTATTTGATGGAGAGAGGGATAAATTTCTCAAAGGCCAGTGCTTGGATTGGGGAAGGGGGAGTCAAGCATCTGACTGTTTCAGAATTGCACCACTTATTGATTAGTGTCATCCAACCAAGCCATGTTCTCACTTCGGTTTAATTAGCCCCACAACAGCCCATGCAGTCTGTATGTAGCCAGCATCCTCATTACCCTTCCATTGGCCGACAGCTCTTGTCCGTGATAGCACTTGGCAGCTCTCTAGGCAGACACTCAATTAGATCAGAGTTAAACATAGGGGCACAACTTTTTAATTACTTTTTGAGCAGAGAGTGCCTTGAGAGCATGCTCAGGCATAAACCTAAACCCCTTAGACCACCTGAAACTATATCAGGACTGGGGATATTGGTTTTAAAAAATGTGGTTAGGACCACAGGGGCCTTTAAAGAACACTAAGTTATCATAATGTCAGTAATGATGACTCCAAAGTTTTGTGACTCAAGCTTTCTTATACCCAGCCACCTCTGCAATCACATGCTCATCTATTCACTTACTCTCAGATATGTAGAATGAATGACAGGTGACCACTTCTTGGAATGGTTATTCTGTGTCATATCCAAATGAAGTCTTTTTTTGTGATTAGGCTTAGGTTCAACCAACCAAGACAAACCTCTGTCTGCCCTGACTGCCAATAAGGCTGATTTCTTTTCTGGAGGTGACTATGAGTCTACCCTGGGCTGTTCTGGTAGCATTTTCTTCCTGCTCTTATTCTTCCCCATGGTCTGATTTACTTGATTTCTACCCATGATCTCTCTGTGCCCCACTGTATTACCTTCTTGTTTGCTGCAGGACTTCCCTTCACACACCACTGCCTTCAAATCTTCCCTCTGGTCTCCTTTGCCCCTGAACACAGCAGGTCAGGCAGTGTTGCATGAGAACCAAAGCTAGGTTTGCCTTGAGGTGAAACCATCTGTTTAAGGGGATGATCTGAGGTACTTAACTTTTTCACCTTGAAATTGTAAGGTGCTTTTAGACCAGGAACCTGAAATTGCATCAGTCTATGTTATGTTAAAATCTTGAAATAAGCAAGTTTAGCTTCCTGGAAACTAACAATATTTTAGAATAGTATACAAGGAACGAAAGGCTGAGGATATTTGAAAGCCTAACAATTTATTGAAGATATTCCAAGACCTCCTGCTTAGAACTTACCCAATTATGTTCTAAAAAACTGGATATTACTGTTCTCATCAAGTTATGGAGCAGCAAGTTTAAAAGACTACCTAACATGACCTCAAATGGACCCAAAGAATTTTAGTGTATTTAGTGTGGGCTTATTCCAAAGCAGACTTATTTATAGATCGCATATCATGACCTTTTTATCTATATCTGCAACTAATTTTACATCAAAGTATTAGTATTAGTGAGAATGATTTTCTGTTTCAGTATTTACTACGTACTTCTTAGTGACCTCAAACATTTAGACACAGTAAGCCAAAATCTTGTAAAATGTGCTTTCTGAATGAAATTGTGATCCCCTCTTCTTCCATTCTAGTTCCTCCAGTTCCCCAGAACTTAGTCCCACAGGTAGCTATCCTGATTGCCTGCAGGCTGACGAGTCCCTTAAGGGTTAATTGAGAATTAAGACATTAACTGATATAAGGTATAACCACTTGCATTAATGTTTGGATTGCAAAAGAAGTGTTAATGGGAAATTAATTAAGCTTTAAAGTTTGATATGTTTGAGGCAATTTTTCTTGCCTGGCAACCTGTCAAATCTCAGCATACGGGCAGTCCCTGCTTTGCATCACCTCACATGCCCTACATCTCATGCTGACCACATGGAATTTCAAGGTAACTCTGCAACCAAACTACTGCAGTGTGGGGTGGAATGCTTGGAATCCTACATAACATGATACCAAAAACTAAATCTCTTGTCTGTGTACAAATTAATTTACTCTTAAATGATATTCCAGTGCTTGAGAAAGTCAGCAGCATCCATCTGCTCTTCTCCAAGTTTACAGACAGCTTATCCACTGATCAAAGGTGCTTCTCTAACAAAATTGATGCATAATGGAGGTAGGAAAGGAAATTTGTTTTTTCTTGTCCAATTTTACATGTGAAGGATCTATTCTTGGTGAGTTATACAGTATGATCTAATGACCATGCCAGGTAAAACACAGGGAACTTCAGGAAAGAGAGGAAAGCAAAGGACAGCAGACAATTGGGAATTGGGACCCAGGCTTTGCGTGGGGGTCCAGGCAGACCATCAGGCAGTCATCATTGGCTTTCATCAGAAACCGAGTGTCTGTAATGGGTAGGCAAGATGGAGATCAGTCCCAGGAATGGAACCAAGATTTTTTTTTAAATATGGCGTAATGGTTAAAAACACTAAAGTATACACCTTGGCTCTGCCATTTATCTGTGTGATGTTGGGGAAGTTCCTTAACTTTGCAAAACTTAAGTAGTTTCGTTTGTAAAGAAAGAGAAAGGAGTATGACTGTTTAAGTCATAAATAAACTAGCATATGTATGTGACACAAAGTGATACTAACAAATGGAGGCTGAACTGTTAGCTCAGAAATAGGAATTGAGTGTCAAGTTCAATGCACAACGTTTATTCTTATCATGATAACTTAATTTTTCTCCTTAGTCTTCCCTGACCTAAAAACAGGATATCCCCTATTCCAAGCCAATGTTAAATCTGTCAGCTGAGGTTCATTGAATCCCCTTGAGAGAAGAAAAAGGATGTGCCTCTGTATGTCAGACTACTAAGATCAGATGGATAGGACCAAATGTAGGTATGCCCAAGCATCACCCAGGGAGCTTTATAAACACATGGAATTCCTGAGCCTTACCCCCAGAGGCTCTGGTTCAGTAACTTTATGGAAGGGCTCGGCGATCTGCATGTATAATGAGCTCCCAAAGTCATTCTTATATAAGTGGTCCATGGATCACATGTCGAGAAACACTGGAATAGGTGCTGAAGAGAACCTTAAATAAACTGATCACTATATCTGGGGACAATATTTGCATAATATTTCTATAAGGGCAAGCAAGAGGGAAAATACATTGATTCACATAGTTTGTTTGAAAATGGTTGTAAGAATTTATTCATCTGAGGAGCCATTATTTTCTGCAAATATCCGATGCATAGAATTTATTTATGAAGGATATTGAGTAATGTAGTAGACAATGTAATATATTTGACTGAAGTTTATGAAATACATAGGAAATGTGTTCAAAGGGGTAGTTTTTAAATAGTCTCTATAGGAAAGCCTACAGTCTCACTTCAGTAAATCCATTTCTAGGACATGAATAAATAATTTTGGTCCAAGTAGCTTACTCTGAATGCATGATCCTTGGATAGACTCCACTCTTAAATACATGCACAGCAGCATCCTGAGTAGATATGCTGTATTAGTCAGTCTGGGCTGCTATAACAAGGTACCATACACTGGTGACTTAAACAACAAACATTTATTTCTCACAGTTCTGGAGGCTGGGAAGTGCAACATCAAGGTACCAGCAGATTCTGTGTATGGTGAGAGCCCACTTCCCAGTGCACAGATAGCCATCTTTTTCCTATGTCTTTACAAAGAATTCTCTGGGGTCTCTTTTGTAAGAGCACTACTCCTGTTTATGAGGGCTACTTTCATGATATAATCATCTCTCAAAGGGCCCATCTCCTAATATTATCACATTAGGGGTAGGATTTCAACATGACTTTTGGTGAAACACAAACATTCAGTTCATAACAATATGCTTTGTAATTACCAAATGTCTTATACAAGTTTGGACATCCCTAGGTTGAAGTCCCTTAGCAATTGAGTCTCTGGAAAGTTATTCTGTGTGATTGCACTGAGATCCATACATGGCAGTGGGGGACGTGATAGCCGCAGACTTTCTGCCTAAAGCAAGAGAAAACAGCTTCAGCACAAGGCTGGGAAGTTGTCTGATAGAAACAAATCATTGACTGCACTTAAGTTCTCAGTTGAGATACAAAGTTCCATGCTATACAATGTGGAAAAAATACTAAGCCTGACATTTTTGTATGATAGGTATTAGTTATCACCTACCTTCTCCATTCATAAAAGTTGTCAGTGTAGATTGTAGAACCTATTGATTGTACACTTTAAAAAATGTATTTATTTATTTTTAGAGAAAATGGGGGAGAAAGAGAGGGAGAGAAACATCAGTGTGTGGTTGCCTCTCACACGCCCTGACCTGGGGACCTGGCCTGCAACCCACGCATGTGCCCTGACTGGGAATTGAACCGGTGACCCTTTGGTTTGTGGCCAGTGCTCAATCCACTGAGCCACACCAGCCAGGACTAATTGTCCACTTTTAAGGAAATAATTTCGTGATTCTTCCCTGTTAGGCTGTGAGGGGCTTAAGCCACTAGCAAACTTAGAAATTCCCTGTATGAAAGATAAGCTGAGTTTTGATTGGGCTGAAGGAGTATAAAAGGAAAAACAAACTAGGACAAAAGATGGATTCTTTCTACCCACACCTCAGGCCTCCTCCCCTTTCATGGAAGACTTACAGTTCATGTTATTAAAGAAACTCAAGTAAGGATCATTCTCAGAACATTCAGATCCAAAGGGCTATGACAAGAGCAGGGCACAGAGATTTCTGGATAATGGTGCCCCAGCACGGCTAGTAAGCCATTAGTCAGTGATAGAAACACAGCACAAAGACTTCAGCCTTGGAGGAAGGGAGGTCCTGTCAACTAGATGATGGATCAGGTTCACAATTCAGCCCAACTTTAGCTGCATCTGGGGATGGAGTGCAGTTTGAGTGCCAGTGGCAAGAACTGAAGAGAATTCAAGCAAACTGGCGCCACAGGGTAGATAGTCAGCAGGGAAAAGGCCTCCGAGTATGCCTATAGATACCTTTCACCTTCACCATCAGCACTCGAAGTCCAGACCCCTCTTAACAGGCTCAAGTCTCCGTGTTTCAGGGCTGACTGGGCTGAGCCTGCAGGTCACAATTCTTTAATGAACACAGTACAGGAGGTAGGGTGAAAGAGACAATACCCATGTAGTCATCAGAACTACATATTTTCCAGTCAGTTAGAGAATTGTTCTGATTTTATATAATATCAGCTTGCTACTATTCCACCCGTCATTAGGTGTTGGTATCTTGTTTCCCTATTAATTCTTCTTTCCTTATGCCAGAAATAGAAAACTCTCAGGGATTTTTCTTTTTCATTGGGAGAAACCCGCCCTGAGGACATAACCAAAAAGGTGGGTGTGCCTTTCCCTTATACTGAAATTATTAAATCCAGTTTCATTTTTAAAAATACTTCTAATGTAAAATACATGATCTATGTCAAAAATTCAAGTAGTATAGGAAAGCAAGAAATGAAGAAAAATTCCCTGGCCACACACTTCCGACACTCCGGTTCCGTGATTCAGAAGCAGGACTGCTGCGGACACTGTGCACACAGTGTGTGTACACGGAGCAAGCGTGGTAAAAAGCATGCGTATGGATATGAGCATTCATGTGCGTGTACAATGTTCAGACACAAAGGACGATATACTATATATAGTATTCTATAACCAATGTATCTTTTCACGGCTAGTTTTAATGTAGTACATGAGTTAAATTTTCCTAAGTGAATACCCTTACATAGAAAGTATGAAAGATAGTAAGCACTTGATAAATACTGGGTATAACAATGCTAGATATTTGGGGATAATTCTTTTCTTGCTTGACTTTATAATTCTTCAACTATATAGCATTCCTGGAAAATAAAGATTAGTTTTATTGGCCTGTAATTTTCAGATGAGGGGATTTATACTTTATCTATTCTGTTTTACTTACTTCACACAACTTCATGTTCAGGAGAAGACTGCCCATGTTGTCGCTTGCAGCTGCGACCTGCTCATTTCCGTTCCGCACGGTGCCCTCTGTGTAGACACACAGCACCTGACTCATCCTCTGCTGTGTGGGCACTGCCACTGCTTCTGTGACTCACAGCAGTGGCAGCGGGCTTGCTGGGTCACAGGCACACCCTCAGCGAAAGCAGATACTGTCAAACTCTTTCCCAAAATGGTCGGGCCAGCCTACAGACTGAAAATTCAACTTGTTAAGGACTTTGGCCCTCTTATGTCATATATATTATAAATACATTTTTCATCTCATGATTTATGTATTGATTTTGCTGATGGAGGTTTTGTACTATGAAAAAAATTACTTTTTATGTAGTCAAACAAATAAATCTCCTTTTTTATGGCTTCTATGTTTCATGACTTTCTTAGGAGCATATTCCCTTCTTCAATATCACCAAATTATTGTCTTTCAGTATTTTTATAGTTTACCTTTTTTTTTATTTATTTATTTTCAGAGAGAGGAGAAGGGAGGGAGAAAGAACAATGTATGGTTGCCTCTCACATGGCCCTCATTGGGGACCTGGCCTGCAACCCAGGTATGTGCCCCGACTGGGAATCGAACCGGGACCCTCTGGTTCCCAGCCCACGCTCAATCCACTGAGCTACACCAGCCGGGCGTTTATAGTTTACTTTTTAATTTGAATCATTTGATCCATCTGAAATTTTTTTTGGTGAATAAAATGAGGGTATTTCTTTTTTCAAAATAGATAGCCTGTTATCCCAACACCACTTTATCAACAGGAGAAAAAGATAATTCAATGCGTAGCTATTTAGAGTACTGGCATACAAAACTATAGTTTTTTTTTTCTAAATATGACTAATACTAGTTAGATAATGGCAAAAAGGACACTATTCAATCAGAAAAATGCTGAGAACTAACTATTCATATACTTAATTTAAAAATATTAAAAAGCTAATGTGATAAAATAGTAAGAGACTTGCCCAGGAATGGACAAACAGAATCAAGAAACAGAACAGAATCCAGAGGCAAATCAAACTGTAAATAGGAGTAGCATTTGAAATCATTGAGGGGATATGATTAACAGCTTTTAATAAAAACTAATTCCCAAATCCTTTAATCCGTTTCCTGCTCACATGAAATAAAGTCAAGGCCTTCCAGAGCTATTTCACTGTATTTATCCCTGATGAGAATGTAAGTTTATAAAAACTAGAAATAATATCTTTTTACTACTTCCTTTATTTCTTGTGTTTCCTGTTTAAATCTTTGGTTGCCACATGGTAGGAGTTGATGTTTGTCAATTGACTATTTATAATACTTCTCAGAAGCCATGCTCTCCTGTTCAGATCACAGCCTATTTGCATATATATTTTAAGTATTTAGGTCTTTTTATACTAAAAGAATTATATTTTGAATTATTAATCTTATTTGGAATTCGGAGGTAACTCATCTCTATGCCCTGTACTCCCTAGATGGTTAATGTCTTCTTTTTGTCTATAGTTAATTCCTTTAGTCTATAAAGACCTCAGAAAATAAGTGATTAATTTAAAAAATAAAGAATAAAAAATAAATGGTTTTATTCTTCATTTATATCCAGTTGTTTAGAAGGAATCTCCACTTGGATGTCCCTGCGAACATTCACATGCAACAGATATAAAAACTCATTTTATCCCTCCCCCCAAAGAAATACCATCCAGCCCACAAATCAGTCAAACCAAGCACTTCAGGGTAGCCCTTTCCCTCACTTGCCACTTTATTCAGAAGGGAGTTTGTGAAAGCAGCCCCCTCCCATCAGGCTGAGACTGTTGTGAGCTTTCTTTATTTCAACCATTTAATCTAAACCTCTGTGGTGGCCCTTTTCCTCTCCCTTTGTTTTTATTTAAAAAGAAGGAGAGGAAACATCCTCATGCAGTGCTTTATAAATGAAGTGACTTGTCAAGTCAGAGACTGTGGCAGTAATCTGAAAGGCAGTAAATTTAGCGACCCTCACTTGCACTGACAGGCTGTCATGCGCTTGAAACATAAATAGCAGCGGAGACAAATCGCTGCTGTTTTCCTATTAAGCTTTGGCCCACTGGCCTCCCAGCCCTCCAGGAGTGGGTAGGCCAAGCCTGGGAGAAGACTGCTTTCAAAAGCAGACATGAGCTGGCTCCTGGTCTCTCCCACCCCACCTCAATAAGTACTGCCAGCACTGCAGCTAGGGCCCTCACTCCCTCTGAGATCCGTCTGCTTCACAGAAAGGCTGAAAACCGGGGCCAGGATTGAGGCGTGCTGGTGTGCAGAGGGCTGCCATCCAAACTGAATGTTGATGGTGGTGATTCCTAGTTCATACATTTGAGTCTAAGAGCAAGAAGCACATTGCTGGACTCTTTACTATTATTTGGGTTGACCCCTGAGCACCTGAAGGCTGCCCACTTTGTGTTACATGGGAACAGTGTAAGAATACCACTTTAGTTCAAGCTTAAACCATTTCCTTTTCTGGTCTACTCCCTCCTTCCCCACTTACTCCGACTCTTCTCTTCATTATTTATTGATTGACTTTAAGCAAGAACGGTTTTCTAAATGGGATTGAACCGCTTCTTCAGCAGTAAGGCCAGCTGAAGAAGTGAGGCTGGGGTGTGGGGGTGAGCCCAAAGGAGGTCACTGCAGCGCTGGGGCCTGTAAGGGAAGGGCAGAGAGCGAGATGGGGTTGTCACCCGCCTTGTTTTAATTACTTTTCAAAGGCTTCAGTGGCAGCCACAAAACCACGCCGAGCAATGCTTCCACTGTGCAATTACCCAGCTGAGTTTAACACATTCACTTACAAAATGCCAATTGATTTATGTGACTTTTGAAAACAGCAACTGCTGTTCTCATATCTCTTGATATTTAATCTTCAGCCATGGCAGAGTCGCTAATGACAGGTCGCAGAATACCCCTGCGGTTCTGATGACAATGGCGAAAGATCGTGGTTGTTGCTCCCTAGGACTAGCAATTCTTTGTTCTGCCTCACCCCCTTCTTAGGAAACAGTCTAAAAAATAATCAACACCTGTAGGAGTTTTCACATTTACTTTATTGCAAAGGACTTTACGAGATATTTCTTTTTGTAGTTTTACCTCTTGGCCTCTTCTTTCCCACACACCTGAGATAATAAAAATTAAGTGACACAGTGAGTCCTTGCTTTATGACACCATACTACATCATATAAATATTCTGCAGTCCCTCTTTTAGTAGTTTGAATTACCGCCAGTGTATATATTACATATTTAATCCTCATTTAGCCCCAGTCTCTTAGAAACTCCATATTTCTGTGTGCCTATGGAATATACTCCCCATGAGATTCTAAGAAAAACTGGTACTGACCATGTCGAGTCAAATCTCCACTCCATTATCTCCACACATTATCTCCACTCCAAAATAAGCACTCCTTCCTAATCTCCTAAGGGGTGCCAGCTACATAAAAATTTAAGAAGTCACTAGCTTTCAACCTACACATTGCATTTAGAATATATTTCTCAATGCCCAAGAAAACTCAAGTGGACCACAGGAGACCTCAGGACCGGTGAAGTTCAAGCACATGGTGCACCTTCCCTCTGCCCTCACAGATATTGCCTCTCATTCGCATTGAGCCCAGGCTGTGCCTCAGAATCCTTCTCAACATCATGCTCCATGCAGCCACTGCCAGTTAATCAGGACTGATGATGACTATTTGACATCTTTAAAGAACCATTTTCTCTTTCACAGCAATTCACAGGGTGACATGTTACAGTATATATTAGGACTCAGTGCCAAGAAATTGCACCAAGCAAAGGTGGTGCTGATCTAGAAAGGACATTAAGCAAATAGAATTTTCATGGGATTCCATGCTTATACACCATGTTGTCTCCAGAAAAGGCAGGGAGGAAGAAACGGAGACAGAAGAAGGAGGGAGAAAGGGGAAGGAACTCTTTAAAAAGTCAATTTTACTCAATACTTTGTGGGTACCTAAAGGTTCCACATATCTTTTTAATTTTATTTTAGAGAGAAAGAGGGAGGAAGGGGAAAGAAATATCAATTTGTTGTGCCACTTATTTATGCATTCATTGGTTGATTGTTTTATGTGCTCTGACTGGGAATCGAACCTGCAACTTTGGCATATCAGGAATGATGCTCTAACTAGCTGACCATCCAGGGCCCCACTGTGTCTTTATTGAGATGCAGAAGTACTGAACACAGCAAGTCCAGAGTCTTCACCCCACCTCTCACACCCTGGACTATGTCCCACTGTCACGTCACACTGCTCATTTCTCCTGTGTGAAGAACTCTTTTTTAGGCAGGCAAACCAGACTACCACACCCTTTTATAATTTGCCAGCTCTGATTCTCTCCTCTTGTGTTTTTCAACTTCCTGAAAACAAACTTCTCCCAGTAAGTCCTTCTCAATATAAATCCATGCTGCCCTGTTCCTGCAGCTCCTTTGCTGGCAGTTGGCATTTATGTGCACCCGTGCTTCATGTTGTTTGGGGTTGGGCGGGGAAGCTTTATACATAAGTGGGTTGGGCTAAAATTTTACATACCAACTGTTTTTTCTCACTACTTTATTTTATTCTTTCAATAAAGAAGTTAAATGAGGAGTACAAAGCTTATAAAAGCTGGTGGTATCTTTTTTAATTTCTTTATCTATAACTGAGCTGCTTTGCTTTGGAAATTCCCCAAGTGTCCCATTCTCAGCATCCCATTTTATACTCAGAAACAGAAATAGAGCAGATTTTCTTCGAGCTAAGAATTCAGCTAACTCTAGCATTCCCTGACATTCTAAAAATAGAAGTAGTCATGCCTAATGGGGACGTGGGCTCCAAAAGTTCATAGACCTGGTTCAAACCTCAGCTCCCCTTTACAACATTATAAACTCAGGTGCTTTCCTTAAGAATCCTCTTTAGCCCTGGCTGGTGTAGCTCAGTGGACTGAGCGCGGGCTGGGAACCAAGCAGTCCCGGTTTGATTCCCAGTCAGGGCACATGCCTGGGTTGCGGGCCAGGTCCCCGTGAGGGCCATGTGAGAGGCAACCATACATTGCTCTTTCTCTCCCTCTCTTTCTCCCTCCTTCCCCTCTCTAAAAATAAATAAAAATTTACAAAAAAAAAAAAAAAAGAATCCTCTTTAAACCTGGGTTCCTGTGTTTCCTCATCTTTAAGCAATCTTAACAGTATTGTGAACTAGAATAGGAAATATTCAAGTGACCTAGCAGAGTACTCAGAACATGTTTACATAAGTAGTCACTCATTCGACAGTCCCTCTGCAATACTTATTGAACATGCAGCATCAGAATTGTGCTGCACAAGGGGGTAAAATGATGAGCAAAACCAAACGTGGTCCCTACAATGGAATGATGGCTGTTATCAATATAATTCCTCCTCAGAGAACAAGACATAGTGGATCCTGATTTCAAGCCTGGCATTTAGAAGGGCAGAATGGTTTCTAGAAACTGAGAACAAGTAGGTGGCAAAGGTTAAGCTTTAGGACAATACCAGAATGTCATGTCCCTGGGCTGAAAAGGATGTGTGGATGGCAGCCTCCAGTGGGTTGCTGAGCTCAAACTATGTCAGCCAGCTGATTTTGTATGTGAAAGGGAAAATGCAAGCCATAATGAATTGGATCTCTCTGGATGCCAGGAAAATAATGCCAGGGCATTCTTCATTTGGCCCATGATCATTCATAGAGCCAAAGGCAGTTGTGAATCTTTCCGGGCACTGTGCTTGCCTCCAGTTTCTGGGTACTAACTATACCCTTTTGGACTGCAGAAGGCATGGAGCCAGTTTCCACACCCTGGAGTGTTTTAGTATTTGAATAGGGAACATTTCTACAACAGAGTAACCTATCCCTTCTCTTCCACGCAGTTCACATATCTTAATAGCCAAATGCCTCTTTCTCTGGAGAAGTCTCCTTTCATTTCTTTCCTTCTTTCTTAAATTCATCTTCATTACATCACTTTTTTGTCCCTCCACCCCCATTCTCTTTAATACTTTGCATTTCCCTGTGTCTCCTTATTTCCTGTGGTTGCTGCTTTGGCAACTGTGTCTGCCCCCCACACCTACCTTCTTTAAATCACAGATCATTTACCAGTCTTCACCCATTCCTTGATGGGTGATGAGAAGTAGTGATGAGAAGTGGACTCAGCCTTTGGACAGAAACATTGTCAAACACTAATGGATCTCTCAGGTGGGATGCGAAGCTGAGAAACAAAAAACTTCAAAAGGATCGGGAAAGAGACATGACAGGAAACATAAACAACCACATAGCAGGCCTTTTTTTCTAGATTTCTATGTTTCTTTTTTTTTTTTTAAGCATGTCTGTATAGAATGTAATGTGCAAAAGCAGTAGAGAAAGAACAAAAACAAGAACAGGTGAGTATGTCCTTAGGGAAAAAAACGTGAAATGTGCTGTAAGAACAGGAATTCATTACAGCATTTGAAGTTAGCACAGGGAACTTCAAATGGCATCATTGATTCACAGTCTTTCTTTCTCTTATTTTTAGAGGCAGCAGTTTATAACTTGCTTTTACTTGCCCTTTTCACTCCCCTTTCAACTACACAAACACACATGTACACACACACGTACCCTGCAAGACAGGCTCCACTTGTTTGCTTTTCATTAATCTGTATATGCCTTTGTAACTATTGTGTTTATAGCTACTACTTGTAAATACTGAAATTTAGGTGAGTAAAGGAAATGTCATCCCCATTTCAAACACATCCTTCCTTCTGTGACAAAGAAAAGATCTACAGAGATTTTAAAAGAGTCTTCTCTGAATAATGAAAAAAATGATTCATTCATTTTCTAACATGTAAGAATCCTGGAGATTCTACCTTTTCAAGGTTATAAAACACTCAAATTTAACAAGTTTCCTAAATTTTATTTGTTGTATCTCAGATAAAAGAAAAATACCATAAAGATTATTGGGATAATAATATTTTTTAAAAATTTCAAACAGGGGACTGTTTGTGATGTCCTGAGGAATTCTCAAGAATAGGTCTGCTCTATTTAGTGAGCAAATATTTGGGTATTAGTAAAATTGTATGCAGTCTTCTAAAAGAGTAGAAGGTTATATGTAAGTAAATAGCTTTGTGTGTGTGTGAGTATGTATATGAGTGTGTTTGTGTGAGTAACCAATGAGAGAGAGAGAGAGAAAGAAGATGGGGTTGGAGGTGGAAGAGGAGGGAGAAAGAGAAAGGGAAAAAGTGAGAAAGAGAAGTACCATGGAAATGTATTTAATTTTAAATGACTGCTTGCTTATGAATGAACACCTGATTGACCTTGGAAATCTAAATAAATCAACATTTTGAATGTGACATCTACATGTTTCACCAAAGCAGGCACTGTACTCAGAAGGCAGCACCTGGCATACTTGCATTGGAGTGTTTCTGGCTGATTTGCCTCTACATTAGGAAAACGCAGAAGAGAACACTTTGTTCTTGCCATTAGCTCTAGGTCCGTCTTTCTGACTTATGAAGAAATATTAAAAGAACTAATATGCACAACTTGAGTAAATAGTGACTAAGAGGAGATATGCTAAAATTATGTGCAAGAGTTTGAAAGGTGCGTATTACAACTGCATATTGCCAGGAGACACAAAAGCACGTTAAGCAAAGGGAGATTTAAACTAAACACCAGATCCCAGAATAAACATAATACTCGGTGATGTGAGAAAGCTTGTGGAAATAGGTTGAGATGTTTTAAATAGCAAAATATTGAAATTTGCATTTCAAGTAAACATTTATACGAGGGCAGAAAATAATCGACAGGAATAAGAGATGGGCCCAAGTCGAATCCATAGGGCTTTCTTCCACAGAGAACTTAACAGGTTAAGTGTCACATTCTGGCCTGAGAGCCTTCTTAAGGTTGAGAGAATGAAAGGAAATGGTGACAGGACCCTTGGGTTAAAAGCAGCCAGCCCAAAAGCACCCTAGTGAACTGAAAGGGTGTGAGAAAGGTGCACCGATAGGGACAGACACATTGGGCCAAAGGGTGAGGAACAAGCGCATGGAGTGCATTTTAGAGGTTTGTGACTCAAGACTAACACAGCGTATTCTATGCCGTGAAACCAGAAACTGCAGTTACTCAGGTGAAAGAAATGGCATTATTCCTGTTTCCACCAGGGTCTCTGTGTTTGTCTCCATACCGCTTTCAGAAATAACAATCCACACAACAGATATATCCTTGGGACATAGCAGATGACCCATCCAGCCTTGTACAGCAGAGGACTAAGCACATCCGTCCTCCAGTAAAAGGGTTCTCTTATTAGGGTAATTAAAAGAGAGTGGATGTATATATACAGCTTCTCTTACAGAAATACTTAGCCAGCTTTCCATCCTTAGCTCGTTCTCTTGAAGTATATAATGTCCTGAACCCGACTCTAGTTCTTGCTTGTTATTTTGATTCTGCTAACTCAAACAGATATTTATGGAGTAAAAACTAATCTTGCCAAACTCTGGGTTGGTTCACTGGGATATTGCAAATAAAAGAAGAGGGCATAGCGGGGAATAAATGGTCATGAAAAAAATACAGTAAAAAATAAACTGTTTAGAAAAAGAAAAGAATGGCTTTTTAAGGAATTTACAATGTGGTTCTTTGGCTTTCCAGTAACAGGAAAGCTCCCATTTCCTCTTAAATCACTGGATTAATGAGAAATTCTCAAGTGAAATAGGAGAGATAATGCGTTGTGAGCAAAGGCTCCTGTGGATGCAAGTAAAAACATGTAGCAAGGCTTGCCAGAAGTGCAAGAGTCGCGACTAAAGGATCCAAGGGGTACAGGAAGAATGACAAGAAGGAAGGCTCAGAGATTATGTTTAATATTTTAAATTCTCATCGGGCTAGTTTCTCTCACCCACGTGTGGTTCTTACTTTGAGGCTCACCACTCCACTGAAACAGCTATGCACAATCATGCTTGTGGCAGAGGCAACCATGACAGTGGAAAAGAGTTATCACAGGAAAAGCAAAAATGATCTTTCTGCCTTACAGCTGGAGCATTTCAGAGAAAACTCCCCTCTATCCTCAGATAGGAATGGGGGGAATTTTTCCTAGAAATGTGGGATTGAAAATGCATCCATGAGGATCTGTTTTATTATCAGCTTATTGGGAAGAAATGAGATTATTAATACTTGCACTGGCAAAGAAGAATTCCAGGTACAAAACCCAGTAAATATTATTTTATTTTCTCTAATTCATCTTAATGTTTATTCTCATGGTGCTGTATTTCCAAATTGGTAGAGACCTAGGTGCTGCTGCTGCTGCTGCTAAAATTATCTTTTTCTTTCCTGGAACTAGCTTATATCTTTCATAAATTCAAAATGCAAAGTTGAGGTCTATTACTCTCCATTTCTAGGTATTTTATGGAAGTTGAAAAGAACTCAGTGCTGTTAGCCACCTCTATGAAGACCATACTTGTTTTCTCTTTTACTCACATCTGTACCCACTTGGGAATAAGATTGATGGGTATGGGACGGAAATCCTAAAACATTCTGAAATCATCTTGAACTCTTTTCTTATTCAGCCCATCATCATTCTCAAAATCAATAATTGTGTCTTACTGTCAATTTCCCTTTCCACTACAGATTTTTTTTTAAGATTTTATTTATTTATTTTGGAGAGAGGGGAAGGGAGGGAGACAGAGAGGGAGAGAAACAGCAATGTATGGCTGCCTCTCACATGGCCCTCACTAGGGACCCGGCCTGCAACCCAGGCATGTGCCCTGACGGGGAATTGAACCGGGATCCTCTGGTTCCCAGCCCGCGCTCAATCCACTGAGCTACACCAGCCAGGGCTCCACTACAGATTTTTAATGAGCTTACACTTACTTTTGGCCTGCAGTAGTCAGAGCTGCCATTAGTCTTCAGGGTATTTATGGTTAGCTAGAAGATTCTTAGCATCAGTGAACTGGCTGACTCTCAGTCCATACATCCCTAGATACAAGAATGCACGACCTGCCCTGGCTGGTGTAGTTCAGTGGATTGAGCGCAGGCTGGGAACCAGAGGGTCCCGGTTCGATTCCCCGTCAGGGCACATGCCTGGGTTGCGGGCCAGGTCCCCAGTGAGGGCCATGTGACAGGCAACCACACATTGCTGTTTCTCTCTGTCTCCCTCCCTTCCCCTCTCTCTAAAAATAAATTAAAAAAAAAAAAAAAGATTGCACGACCTTTTTTTTTTCCCCAAGCCCAAATCCTGCCCATCTAATCCAATAGAGTAGACTATTACCCTTTCTGAGATTTCTGTTTCCTTTGCTACCACACTGCATATCTGACCTGTGAAGTCAGGCCTGACTCCTTGCTTGAATGTGGAGAAGAAAAAAGGGGAAACGCAGATTTTAAAAATTGGCCTTTTATAAAGAATATGCACCTATATACTTATAAACTTATTCTATAAAACATTTTTAGTAGAAGTGTGTGCTAGATAATGTTTAGGACTTCAGAGCCAAATAATTGTATATAACTATTGCCTTTATATTATTAGGATTGCAAAGTTTCCTCAAAAGTAGCGATAGAGACATTGACTTGAAGTTTGGAGTGTTCCTGACAGTTGTGTTATAGCCTGTTATCAAAGAGGCTGTCCTTTCTGTTGGGAGCCTATTTAACAGGCTCAGCCGACAAACTTAGACAATGAATTTGTCTTTGTGCTGACTATCTGTTATGCTCATTTGGCCACCAGGGAATTTCCAGAAAAGGAAAACAGCTTGTGGCATTCAAGTAGAGCTATTAATTAGTACCATTTAGTGCAGGATGACCAGGGCGAGGTTTCTTCAAGATGGCAGGCCTGTGTTCTTCCACACTCTCCCAGCTGCTCCATCCTGGCCCAAGCAGCAGTGGGGTTTTGCAACTTGGGAGTGAGAGGGTTCAATATAGCTAAAGTTGAAGGTCAAGTTCTTCCTGCTCAACCTCTTTTCTTATTTACTTTCTCTGTCACCTTTCTTTTTCCTCCCCTTCACTTCCCCTTCATTATCTATCTCTGTCCTCCCTTTAGGAAAAAAGTCACTGAGTCATTTTTACTTCACATGAGGGGAATTAAACAAGCCTGCCAACCTTGAGATTTCTTTACTATAATGGAAATATCCAACTTTACAGGATTTTCAAAAAAGGGCCATTAGTCCCCTAATTCCAACTGTTTAAGAAAATACTTAGCTCCCTGCTGTCACCCCATGTGACACAATCTGTCACAAAAGGTATCATCAGGGACACATTCCCATGGATCTGGTCCATGGCCTGGAAGTCTCAGTGATGATCTAGTTCCATACCGAACAAGGAAGCCGTAACTGAAAGACAGGGTTTTGAACACGACCCTGTGAACAGAATTCCACATAAACTGGGGGGGAAAGAGTAAAAGTTTCTCAAAAGAAACCCACTTCTCCTTCGAACAACAACCTTGGTTGAAAGAATGTGTTGCAGTATGATGTGATCGATGATATCAGGGCTTTACCCATAGCTCTTCTGAGTCCTTTACAACTTGAGGGTACCTCCCCCCAACTCCCACTTTGTTCTGAGCCCTTAACCAATGATTGAGGGACGAAGCCATACAAATAGTTCAGCTTCTTGCCTCTTGGTCAGAACAACGTTGAAGTGAGACATGTGCTGTCCCCAGAGCTCCTCGAGTGATTGAACCAGCTGGCCTTCTGGGAAACTTGGCATTACACCCTCGGTGGGCTTCTGTCTTGCCAGGTTCCATTTCCCACTCTCTAACATTTTCCTGATAACACTTCCTCTTTGATCAGTTTCACATGATATTTTGTCTTGGAGTCTACTTCTGTGGAATTGGCCTTAGCCAAACACATTGTCAAATTATAGAAAAGCCATGTGGATTGATTGCTTCTAAAAAAAAAAAAGGTGATCTGCTGCATAATTTAAACTTTAAAAAACAATCATGCAAACCTCTATTTTTCAGGAAGAGAATTTGAAGGAGAAGAAGAATATCTGGAGATCCTCGGCATCACCAGGGAGCAGTCAGGCAAATACGAGTGCAAAGCTGCCAATGAGGTCTCCTCGGCAGATGTCAAACAAGTCAAGGTCACTGTGAACTGTGAGTATGGCAGGACTCAGCAGGTGCTGTGTGCCCACGTCCACCTCCGCTTCCAGTGAGCTCTACAGATCCCATTAGCAAAAGAACGTTGCATTTCAAGCAGATGTTCCTCTGGTCAGGGATGCACATTTATACATTTGATACATCCAAGGGCAGGACTTGGCCTTTGAATTTCATAAATCAACTCCATCAACTCTAAATATAGCCTATAATATATTTAACAATACACTCTGTGTTTTACCCAGACTATAGAATTAAGAAAACATGATCAGACAGCACTAGCATTTCTGGCAATCACTCATCAAGTCGTTGTGGAGACCAAGGTCACGCCACTTTGGAAAAAAAGCAACAAAGCAACAATTCATATCTGCCTTAAATGGACTTTTCATCTTAATGCATTGTTTATCAGAGAGAATAACCCAAGATCATATTTTTATCCTCTGGTATTTAACTAATTGGCCTTGATAACAAATTCAAGCCACTGTGGTCAGATACCATGTATCCCTGAGGGGCTAACAGGGATAACTGATAAGTTCATTTTGGTTATCTATTTGTCCCAAAGTATGGGCATTGGAAAGTAAGATTTTTCTAAGTTGCATAGGTAAGTAGGCATATTTTTAACTTCTCAGATGAAAGAACCCTTAGATGTAGTTTAAAAGATGGGAGGGAGGATTGGATTCATATATGTGTTGCCCAACAAAGGAATAAAGAGAATTTGTTTACCCTTTTCAGTTAGAAATGACTTGCCACATCATTAAAATTTAGATTTTCACATCACACAATTGTGGCTAGTGACCAGGGATAAAAGGATGTCCTGACAGTTCTTTCCTCCTATGTATTTAACACATACACACAAATATGTATAAAAATACATATACACACGTGCAAATATAATACACACAAATATATATACCTTACGTGCATAGATATACACATGTGTGCACATATAACATACCTATAGAGATACAAACCCTATTTGAAAATATGCTTTGGACTGTGGTGAGTTACTTTTTGTTATCTTAAGCCCTCCATGCAGTTACCTATGTGCCAGTGATTCTATATAAATCCTCTGGGGAGGTAGATATAATTTACTCCACTTTATAGTTTGAGACACTGAAGCGTAAGGAGATAAAATATCCTTCCAGTAACATGGAAAGCAGGTGGAAGAGAGGGGCTCAGACTAACTTTGATTCTAAAGCTCATGTTCTCAGGAAAAACAGGAGGAGAAGCAATTTTCCACTCTTACTACCTACAATGTGCAGCACTGGATTAAGGAATTTATGTTGGTTATTTAATACTCTCAGTAAAGTCATGAGATGAATATTACTGTTCTGACTTTACAAATTTGGAAACAGAGGCATAGACTGCTGAGGAAGCTTGCCTAAGATGACCCAGCCAAGCTGGGCTGCTCTGTGTCCAGGGGCCTTCCTCCGTCTTGCAGCCTTCTGAAACAGCCCAGCATGTTCTGCACAGCATACTGAGAAGAATCCAGTATCTACGACTCTGCCATAGACATTTATGGCACTTATTTCCAAGAAGCAAGGGGCTGCTTTTGATGAGCTCTGAAGTGTTTTTATCCCCTAGCTGTCTGCAATTCTTTTAGTAATAGGGTTCTGAAATGCCAGTATTACTATTCTTTTCCAGTATTGGGTGTGTTTCAAAGACACATTAATGATCTCAATGTTATAAATGCTTTACCTTTCTTTTCACATGAAAGGCACTTTCTCTGGGTGTTTGTACAAGTTGTAATTAGGTTAGTTAGCTTCTTTTATATACACACAGCCATTCCATCATCTTCCACCTCCTCTCTGACTTTTGGAGTTAAGGTTTTATTTTCTCTTAATTGACCTTCATCTTAATTAGATTTCTGAAAGTCCAATCATGGAATACACAGAAAATATTTATGCTTCCATTGTGTGAAACATCAAAGTGGTCTGCACTGCAGATGGTTCCCATGATCAAAGCCAGCCGCCTGAGCCCTTTTATTATTAGTACAATTAGTCTGACATTGCTCCTTTTTGACTGTCCCCAAAGTGTAACTTAGAACAGAATAAAATACTGATAATCTTCAAGAAACAGCTTTTATTAAAATGTGAGGTTTTGCTAGTGACAAGTGAGCCACAGAAGATTATGGACAGAATCTTGAAGTTTAAAAAAAATACCTCATAACATGGAGATCTACTCTAACGAGCTTAGTGAGACATCCAGTAAATGTTTGCTCAATAAGTAGGTAAAAAACTCACAGGTAAACTCTGCCCTCTTAACATTTCTTCAAACTTTGCAAATGACGTCAGTTACAAATCAAGAAGTATATTTGAATATCAGTTTCTTTTGGAATCATCTTTTTACCAATACTTCATAAGCTATGTTTATAATACATTAAAACAACTGGCCATTGCTCCTCATTTCCTATTCAAACAATTTGTTCTGGTTAAGTGTAATCACACTAAAGAGATGAAGTCTCCAAGATTACATTATAGAACCAGTCTGGCTAGCAAAACTCATGAACACTAAGAAATATCTGCTGTCACCTTTGCCACTTCATCTAAGCCTGCCTACTATGGAAATGTCCCATTATTTAAACTTACTCCTCTTCCTTTTCAAAACACAGGGTTTGGAATTAGGTCAGAGAATTACGGTGGCTTAGATAATTAATGGCTACATAGATTATTGTAATGAAACAGACCCTGAGCACCACTGGAAAAAAATCCCAGTGCTGGTGATTATCTCCCACTAGCATGTTGTTGATTCCTTTACTCAGTGACCAACAGGTGTTTGTGGCAGCGCACTGAGTGCCTAGAGCAGGAGACCAGAGAGACAAAGCTCCCAAGCTGGACTCTACAGTCTCTCCTTTTTCACTTCTCTTGACAATTCTTCTCCCTACTTGGTCTGTGGTATTTCACATAACCATTTGATACCTGAAATCTATTTTCTGAATGGTAGGAGGTCCTGGAGTTTACAGAAGCTAAAATTACTGATCTGCAATCTCTTCAACTAAATAAGCTTAGTAAAATATTGGGCAATAGGCACCATTCCTGGTTTCTTGTATTTTACTTACCAGATAGCTGCTAACTTCTCTCAGATCCCAGCCCTAAGGACAGATATCCTTTCATTACAGGTTCTATGTGCAATCCCTCAATTTCAGTTCTCACACTGCATTAAAAGCAGATCTACTCATGGGTTTGTCTCTTCCAAGTATCCAGTATACTCAACATAATACTTAGTGCATAGTAAATGCCTAATAAATACAGCCTATTAATTTTATTTTGACTCATCCTACACTGGACTCTTGTCCTATTCCTGGAGAAATTCTTCTCACAACCTACCCCCACTGTGAATCTTTCCCCTCACCCCAATGACCAGCTAATGTTTTCACCTTCTGCCTTCCCACAGCTATCTCTCCAACTAGGTTCACATTGTCATTCGTTATAACCTCTTTTCTTCTGCTTGCCACCCTTTGAACTCAGCTATGCCGCCACCCTGGTGTCCAGAGATAACCAATTCAACATAGTTCTTGAGAGGCATGAGATGATGGCATTTCTAAAGCCCCCCCTTACCTTTGAGAGCTATTATTTTAGAGGAAGCCGAGGTTACTACTAGAGAATGTGCAGTTGGGATTGGAGACATCTGTTTTCTCCAGGTAACATAAATGCATTTCAACTGGACTCTTCCAGGGCTTTGATTCAAAAATCACCTGCTGAGGAAATTTTCATAAAATTGCTGCTCGGTATGGAACCAGCTGGCACCTTCTCTAGCTATTCATAGCTTCATCTTTCCATTCCCCATGCCAACTTTTAGTTTATTCTTACATTTGGGAGAGCATCAGTAAAGACACATTCTAATGTTTATTATCTCTTATCGGATTTTGAGAGGAAATATTCAGTAAGAATCTAGAGTTACTGTAGTCTTCAACCATAACTTTGCAATGTGAACAAAAACCATAATTTTTATGAGTGACTTCAGAGCGCCAAGATTATGCTAAAGATTTTGTATGATTCACTGTAATCATCACAGTGCCAGAGGCCAGCTAAGTGGGGCAGCATGTTGGACTGGAACCTACGCCAGCGAGCAGGAATATTTACCTTATCACTGACATTGTTGAGTATTGCTGATCGATGGTGATTTAAAAAAAAAAGACAGCTTTTAGTTACTTCCATTATTGTTTCTAAATTCTCTACGGACAACGTTGTTCTTGTTGCCCGCATTCTTTGCTCCTTACCATCGGTCCACCACTGCCCACTAACCCTGGGAGACAGCTGGGTCATCCCCGTGCAGAGAGGCCAAAAACAGAGGTCAGAGCATCTGAGTATTTTCTGCCACAAAATCAAAGACTTGGTGAGTAGCAGAATTAGGACTCTAACCCAGATCTAACTCCAAAGTCTTCTTTCCTTCAATGACACCATGCGATAATAACAGTGAAAAGAATGCACGTAATTACTTCAGGTATTAAACATGCTCTCATATCTGTAATTTTGTTTGATTCTTACATCAAACCTGAAGGCCAGGTAGGAAGGTATCATCACCTACATAGTCAAGGGCACCAAGACCTTAGTGTATCACCTCCAGGAGGTAATGACCTAAGTGGCCTAGGCAGAAACAGCCCTCATCTCCTGATTCCAAATGTGAGTTTCTATTCACTACGTCAATGCATGTTGTGCCATTTTTATTGTCTGCAACAGCAGAATTATGTAACATTTACCTTTTAAGCTACCGGCATGCTTCTTTAAATGATATTTTTCCTTAGCAGGAATTCATTCAAATGGAAGCACAGAGAGGATCAGAGCATGAACTTCATAGAGATGGGTTCAAATCTAGACTCCTTCCAATGCTGGTTGTGTGAATTTAGACAAGTTACTGACCCTCCGTAGGCCTGTCTTCTCATTTATAAAATGGGTTAATAATCCTTACCTCCTAGTGGCTATTATTTGGATGAAAAGACTATCTAAAGCTTAGTACAGTGCTGACATATGGTAAATGCTTATAACGTCAATTTGTTATTAAGAATTTTGTTACTTAAACGATTTTTCCTAATATCATGAACAGTAAATAAATGATATTCTGTTTGCTAGGCCACTGTCATTGTTATCTTAATTGACAGTCTTGTTATGGGTGATATAATAAGAGAGCCCTTTTTAATGTTTTCAGAGCCCAGAATTTTGAAGTAATAAAAACTGGAAGAATTATTTAACAATTGTAAACTACTCCAAAGTCACATAAAGAATAACAATGGACCTCCATGCAGCATTTTTATTGTCACAATTTTATTATAACTATATTTTGAGCAAGGACATCTATTATTTTAACTACAATAGGCATGCCACAATATGATTTGTAATCATTTTTCTTAGCCTCACCAATGTAGAATTTATCACAAATGAATTTTGAAATGTTCATTCCAATAAGCCATGAACAAATAGACCTGCACCATTGTATCATTTGAGAAATATTGGAAACAACAAGCTCTTCATACATTTATCATCACCTGTAAATTTACACTAATCTGAGAAACTGCCTAGATTTTCAATAAGAGAAGCGAGTGTTTCACGTTTGACATTGACTGGCGATATCCTGTCCCTGTACAGTTAATAGTATTTAACCCTAGTTTACTGCCACCTTTCCCATACTGGCATTGCTGAGGAGTTCATAAATAGCTTGTTCCTTAACTATTCAGGTTCTGAACACATTGCATTTGCCCCATTATTAGAAATCAAAGTGGTGAGAGGTAGAGTTTGTGTGGCCAGCTTCCCTTCCCAATTATGGCAGCCCTGGACTGGGGCAGGCATGCCCACAGGCAAGTGGGAAAGGGAGAGCCCAAGCAACACTTCAGTGTGGAAAAGCAGAGGAGAGGCTCAGATCCCCACCAGAAGTGTGGTCCCAAAAGGAAGAAGGAGGAGAGCAAAGCTAAACACACCTACTTTGTTATTCTCCAAATTTTTAATCAGAAAAATAATTTCTTCCTCCTGGGTCGCCGAGCAAGGAGGAATACTAAATAAGCCCCTGCCACATGGGAGGAAAATCCAGAGCAAGGAAGAATTCTCCCATGAGACCATGGAGCTGAGACCCGTATTCCTGGTCTCCTGGTGCAGGTACTGGGAGGCTCCGCCTTGGCATTATTAGGCTGAGGTGCTACAGCAATGAGTGCGCAGGTGGAAGAGGTGGGAGGGGTGGAGTGTGGCACAAGCTCAGGGCTGGTTGAGCACAGCAGCATTCATCATTAAGGATTTGTCAGTTATAAGCACATGGCTCCAGAAACTCACAAACTGGTTAAAACTCACTTCACAATTTGAGCAATAGAATCATAAGCAAGATTATTTCTCCAGCCAACATGCTACAGATTGTGGAGTCATTGGCAGCTTAAGAACCTAATACAGTTGACCTTTGAACAATGCAGGGGTTAGGAGCACCAGTCCCTGTGCAGTCAAAAATCCATGTTTAGCCCTGGCTGGTGTGGCTCCGGATTGAGTGCTGGCCTGCGAACCAAAGGGTCACCTGTTCCCAGTCAGAGCACATGCCTGGGTTGCAGGCCAGGTCTCCAGGAGGGGGCATGTGAGAAACAACCACACATTGATGTTTTTCTCCGTCTCTTTCTCTCTCCCTTCTCCTCTCTGAAAGTAAATATAAAATATTTTTTAAAAATCCACGTATAACTTTTGACTCCCCCAGAACTTAAGTACTAATAGCCTACTATTGACCAGAAGTCTTACTGATGATATAGTCAATTAACACATATTTTATAGTTGCAGGTACATAATAATATATTGTTACAATAAAGTAAGCTACAGAAAAGAAAATGTTAAAACATTTATAGTATTTATTTTTAAAAAAACAGATATAAATGGAACCACAGAGTTGAAACCTATATTGCTCAAGGGTCAACTAACTCTACAGTGAAGCGGTGAGGACAGGAAACTAATATTCATTCAGTGTATTCCCACTGATCATCATTTTTTCTTCTTATGTACCTTATCTCAGTGGATGGCATCACCTAGAGGTTTAAGCCAGAAACTTGCTTGTTATCTGTTATTTTTGACACACCTCTTTTTTTGCCTTACCCTTCACATCTAGTCTTATCAATTCTGAAGCTCAGTATCTCTCAATTTCAAATCCCTCCATTTTCTTCCAGTCCCTTTATCATGGACCAAGTGCAGGCTCTCTCTGGAATCCTTCAGCAATCTCCAATTGGACAGCCTTGTCTCTGGTCCCAACATTTCATAGATGAGAAAATTGAGGCAATATGACTTTAGACAAGGTACTAAAAACTCTCTAATGAGGAAGGAAAATGAGAGACAGAGCCTAGCTTTAAGCTCAGGTTTATCAAACTTTAAATCCAAACTTTTAAATTCTTTTGGATGTCTTATCCCCACAAACACTTCCTCTACCAACGCCACTACCCCCGTTATTGCATTATTCTTTGAACTAATGTGCTCCAATGGTCTATGTAACCAATCATGGAACGAACAAATTTAAATGGAACCCCTTAGTGCTCATTTTAAACTAATCCCTTGTTTCGAAAGATAAGAAAGAAAAGGCTCAAACTGGGATAGGTGTTTGCCAAGGCCACAGTTCTGTTTAAGAGAACAATCAGAATCAGACCTCATGTTTCCATTGCTGACTGCTAATCCTGATTCTGAACCCATGAAATAGATAAATGAGCTACAGTTTTGAAATCTAACAATTTAACGGTTAAATGAGTCATGGGTATGGAAATACGTTTGGATCATAATGATACAAACTGCCCATTTGTAAAGAATGGACAGTTTTGACTAGAACTGGGATTTTTTTTTAATAGCTGGAAGGAATCATTAAAGTATATAGTTCCCTCATTACATTGGTAATAAAACCAAGGCTC
Source organism: Micronycteris hirsuta (assembly GCA_004026765.1). Taxonomy (NCBI): domain Eukaryota; kingdom Metazoa; phylum Chordata; class Mammalia; order Chiroptera; family Phyllostomidae; genus Micronycteris; species Micronycteris hirsuta. The sequence continues at coordinate 52,168 of PVJI01003564.1, forward strand.
AGAAAGATAAAGTGTGTGATGGGAGGGCCACACAAGCAAATTGAAATTAAATTCCAGGACTCCTAGTTTCCAACCCAGGGAGGGTTTTTTCCACTCATCATGTTACTTTTTTGTGCCTATACAAAAATGAGTAGATAATTCTAAAGCAACAAAACAACAACCATCACTCACTCTGGCACGTCTATTTACACACAGGCTGGTGGTGCTTATCCAAATGTGTTCTAACTCCTCTTCTCTGACAATGATTTAAAGATGTCCAAGCTCATGTGAAAATGAAACAGGAGAGAAAATTGCAGACTAACTAGATGCTTTCGTACATCTTTCCTAAGATCAGAGTCTTCTCTAGACAGAAAACTTGAAAAGTAGTGTCTGAATATAAAGAAAACTCAGAAATAAGTGAGCTGAACCAGGCACTGAAGAGATTTAAATAAATTTTATATACTAGAAATCACTTTACTATTTTCCTTAAATAAACTTTTTCCTCTGCAAAGTCTAAATATTGTTTGGGTCTCCTTGTTTTATGCACAGGCAACCAAGTTGCCATTTCTGGCAAATAAGTTTTGGACAAAAAATTCTTTTTTCCCTAAAGGTTCATAACCTTGTCAAACACAGCATCATCAAGCCAGGAGCTCACATCTACCAACCTTACTCCATCATGTGAACCCACAGGCACTTGTTCTACCCTTCATAGGATTGTTTGAAAGAATCACTCATAGAAACAGAGAACAGACTGATGGTTGCCAGAGGGCATGGGAGTTGGGAGGCTCAGTGAAAACGGTGAAGGGATTGAGAAGTACAGGTTGGTAGTTACAAAATAGTCATGGGGATGTAAAGTAGAGTACAGGGAATATAGTCAATACTATTGTAATAACGACGTATGGTGCCAGGCGGATATTGGAAATATCGGTGGGAACACTTTGTAAAGAATATGATTGTCTAACCACTATACTGCACACCTGAAACTAATACAAAATCATAATGAATGTAAAAAAAATAGTGGTACTTGGATACAGGAAAATAAAGTAATATATATCTTTTTTTTTTAAATCATGACAAATTAGAATGTCAGATGTGTTTTGTACAGTTTTGTGGGCCAGTTCTAAGCAGACAGAATCAAGGGCACCACTTCCGGAGAGAGTAGAAGGATGGGACACCAGGAAGGCGTCTATGCGCCGACACAGACTTCATACTGCACCTTCCCACGTAAAAGCAATCGTTTACCTGGGTCATAGCAATAAGGAAACACAGAAAAGAAAAAATGCTTAAGTAATCATATAATACTAGTTTGTTTGTTTTTCTGAATTCCTGAAAAAAATATTAGGCTAAGCTTGGGTTGAAGAACTTTAGACCTATGTTATTTTCATCAGACTTTTACTGTCATCTCAACCTGCAACAATCACCGTGATGATAATGATGATGATGACAAAGAAAAATGTTCTAATTATACATTAAAATCCCAAGTCCTTTAGTATCACCACCTAATTTATGAAAATAAAAAAAGCTATGCACATATAATCCATGCTTGAAATAACTGATAGTGTTTTGGAGAAGGAAAAAGAAATCCTGGATTCTATTTCCATAAAACCTCGTTAAGTGTCCCAGTTAAGTATACCAAATCTGTGGCTTCATTAGTCACCTCTTATTTTTATTTAGTTTTCTAGTGATCAATCCCCTTCAGCTGATCATAAATTCATATCAATGGAGCTTTAAGACTATTTCTTACCAGCACCTCTTCGATCACAGTCTCCTTTCCAATTCCTTCTTGCGTGGGAATTCTGGAGTGCCCTCCGACTATCATGTAAACCATGTGCCTGTCCTTCCCACAGATCCTCCCACTATCACGGAATCCAAGAGTAACGAAGCCACCACAGGGCGACAAGCTTCACTCAAATGTGAGGCCTCGGCAGTGCCTGCGCCTGACTTTGAGTGGTACCGGGATGACACCAGGTACGTATATGCCAAACCTGCTGTGCCCAATTGCTCTGATAGGTGGTCTTAGGGGCACCACGAGGAGCCCCAATGACAAAAACAAGCCCAGCTATAATTACGTAGGCCTTTCCTCTTAGACTCTTTCTTCTCAAAGTCCTTTTATCAAGTGCTTTCAGGACTGTAATACTTAAGCTGAAGCTTCAAAACACTCAGGTTACATGCAGAAGTGAGGTAGGTGGTTCAGTGGGTAGTGTCCACCTGCACGTCTTTCTCACTTATAGTAGAAATCAAGCCCAAAGAAACTTATCCATCCCTGGAGTCTTCTCTGTGGATGGACATCAATTCAGATAACATGGAATTGCACTATTAACATGAGGAATGAGCCTGGAACAACCAACCTTAACCACGTCCTTTCTCTTCTTTTCCACCAATATAAAACGGAATTGCTGTGCCAAATCTTCATCAGTTGTTTCTTTTTACTCTTCTGTTTTTGAACTCTTAGGATAAACAGTGCCAATGGCCTTGAGATTAAGAGCACCGAGGGCCAGTCCTCTCTGACAGTGACCAACGTCACTGAGGAGCACTACGGCAACTATACCTGCGTGGCTGCCAACAAGCTGGGGGTCACCAACGCCAGCCTAGTCCTTTTCAGTAAGTATGCCAAAGCAGGCCCAGTTTCGGAGTATCTGGTTGATCGCATTCTCCCATGGAAAGCTTAAAAATCATTACTTATCAAAGGTAAATTTATATAAAAGTCAGACTGTAGTCACTGAAACAAAAATACAGTTCTCAATCTCTATGCATGAGGCAAGTTTACACATCGAATAACTTCTCTCTCTTTCTATTCCCTGGCTGACTTTTGATAGCTGTCTTGTTCTCATCAGTCTGTGTGTCTGTTGTTCATATGCCTCTTGGATGAATGTCCCTTTAAGGAGCAGAGGTGATGTAACATCCTGGAATATGGATGAGAGTTAAAAAATGGCAGTGATGAGAGTGATTAACTGATTAATATGTAGTGAGGATGGATTAGGAGCTGGGAGAAGAGAGAGGCTGGAAAAAGAAAGTGTATTATTAACAACACAAGAGGAAAAATGGAACAAATTATTAAAATATGAAATCTAAAGGAGGAAAAATGGGTGCAGAAAGACTACCACATGACAGCAGGAAACATTGTCTAGTGTATTTTTAGAAGAGAGATGGAATGGCAGGAGAGAGGGGCATTTCTGAAGACCAATGAAGAGCCTAAAGGCAGACCCAGGAGGGATGCGTCGTGGTAAGTTATTGATGTTAGCGGGACAGCCCACCCGGGAGCCTTGCTCTGTAGCAGCGCGTTACAGTCGGGTATCCAACCGCTGCCTTGTTGGCCGGTGGCTCTGTGCGTAGCAGAAAACGCTCCCTGAGAAACAGAAGTATGACGGGTGAGATCCTAGAAGATGGTAACCTGTGGAATAAGGAAATGTTTATCGGAATAAGTGAAACAAACAAAAATGTTAGCACACACTAGGCCAGAAAGTTCATTTGGACTAAAGGAGAAAGTCCAAAGAATTCACTGTTATTATTTTGGAATAACAAGCCATTAGGAGGTTGTTTTTATACAGGTTCAATTGGAAAATCTAGAGCCAGGAGTGATGCCTCCATCTTACTTAGAGGAGACTTTAAGGGGGGAAAAAGATTTTCAGGAGAAAAATCAATTTAAGTGATAGTTCTCTTGAAATACAGTATGAAAGTAATTTTTAAATGGCTCAAAGTCCAACTCTACTTATAAGAAACAATAACCACAAAATATTCCCATTCAAAACTTCCATTGACTTCAGACTGTAAGGGTTTGATAAGATATATCTATACAAATGCTGCATCAATATGAAGTTTAGAATTCATGTCACTGTTTACTTGTCTTCGACGACCAAATGTCAGTGTTCTTTATTTCAGATATAGACATCAATATCTCAAGACACTTGAGAAGACATCTGTTAAGAAATGTGGTTACCGGTTTCATTCCTCACTTTAGGAATTCCATAAATGATGGCAGTGGGAGAAACAGCCTCAATGATGAATTTGAGGTTCTGAAAAGTCTGGAGTTAACCAGGTTAACTAAAACAACATATACTTCACACGAGGTGTTATAGGGTTTGGAAAAGAGAAAGTTGGGTGATTGGATTAGAGAAGGGTGAACGAATATAAATTTGCATTAAAGTATCTTTTCTTTCTATCCCACCCAGATTGCACTAATGATATATTTCAAGTAATTAATAAATGATAGCTGTAGACAGAGAAAGAAAGGAGAAGAAGGAGGAAGGATGGCATACTTGAGGAAGACAGAGAGGGGCAGGGTCAAAGGTAACGGAGAGACTGCTAGTCTGGGGTTGGTGATGAAAGGCATCTCAAGCCTCATAATAACATTTGCCTAAACACAGAAGTCCACTTAAAGGACTTTTCAAATTAAGCAAAATTAAGAAATGTCCAGCAAAATGTCAAGAATCTTACAGAATTCCTATTCGTATACTGAGAATCAAGTAATTGAGCAAGTGTGTCATAGTCATATTGCCCTTGACGATTCCACAGAAGTCACCCTCAGTTCCTGTGGTGAGACATGCTCAGTGCTCTGATGACCCATGTGCTGCTTCTCAGTGAGCTGTGCTCCCCTCTGCAGGGCAGCGCTCCCAGGCACTAGCTCTGAAAGGAGCAGCAGGCAGAGGCAGCATGAGCATCAGCATTCGGTTTTGCATTGATTTCCCACATTATGGGAAAGTTAGGTGTAATAAGAGGAACAGAATAAGAAAATTCATTAGGCTCTGAGGAGAAAAGCAGCTTTTAAAATGGGCTAAAATTAGTGATTCGACTGCCCTATTTCCTAGACCCAAGGCCTGAGTATAAACATTTTAAGGGGGAAGTTCTCTTTGCTTCGTATGTACAGGAATTACCTCCACCATGCCCACTCCACCACCACCATTTAGGTTTCCCAGGTTCATTGTTACTACAGCTTTCATAGCTGAATCCTTGGGAATGCAGCTCTATGGCAGCCTGTTTCACACAGTGGGGGTGGGGGGTGGGGAGAAGGAAGGGAGGGAACAAGGGAAGGGGGAAGGGAAGAAAAGGAAAAAAGAAAAAAGTACATCTGTGAACAGACTGCCCACCACTTAGATTCAGAGTAGGCAGAAGGTTTAATGGAAGGAAGGCAGCATTGGTGATACTTTTACGCAGAGCAGGGTCAGGAGGGGAGAGGTGCTTGGGAGGGGTGGCTGAGGCTGGCTGCCCTGACAGAGAGCACGGTGTGGGCAGCAGGGTGCTCTGCTGACCCAGCCAGTCCAGAGCAGATGAGGCAGCTGGTGAGGCAGCAGCAAGCAGGAACAAGCCAGAGGCAGCAGCAAGTAGGAACCAGCGCCAGAGTCCTTGTAGAGCTTATGATTATCCATCTTCATGGGTGCATCAGCATATCTTCAGTGTCCAGTGCAGTGACTTGTGCTGACTTTTTATGCAGTATCAATTTGCAGTCACTGACACACAGTGTCCTCCACCACACACATGTGTATGCTTCTCCACTCTGTATTCAAATATTGCTCTCCAAAGGGATCAAAACAATGAAATAGAATGCAAGAATACACTGTATTCATAAGATCTTTTTCCTAAGCCAGTGGAAGCATTTCTTTCTCATGTGTCTTGTTCTCCACACATTCTACCATTCTATTTGTCAAGGATCCATACTACCTCAGGCTATAGATCCAACTAATGCCTTTTATAGCTTTTTCTATATCCTTGGCAAAGCATTCCATTATATAATTTTTCTGAACACATTAATCTGTTGGTACAGTGTGTATGGGAAGGAGTCAGCTCCTTAGTCTTTGTCAGATGGGGGAATGTGCACCACCTGCGTGAAGAACTTGGACTTCTGATGATACCATGAGTCATTTCACTGTCAGTATATGTAACGTAATAGGTTGCATGTTTCCACAATGATGGCTGTGATGCACTCACAAGGGAACCCTATCTTGTTTCAGTGCTTACATTGAGTTACTTTTAAAGAAATAAGGAGGAAGAATAATGATTTTAGTATCATTACTTCTTATCAACTGAGTACTTACAAGCTACTCTGCACATGTACTGAACACTTAACATGTATGATCTCATTTAATCATCAGGACAACCCTATTAGGTACTCATATTTCTCCACTATGCAAAGAAGTGAAGTTATTAAGTACAACTAAGTAAGGCTGCTGGGACTTAAATTCACGATGTCTATTTCTAGAGTCCAGGCTCTAGACCAATGTTTCACTAGATTTGTGTCCATGGGGAAGTGTTAGGAGATGTATCTTTTGTTGTTTGGGGGTAAGGAGACATCTAATTTATTTCTTCATCTTTCACTTAAAGAGGTCTTTCCACTACTATTATATTCCTTCCCACCCAGGAGCACCACTTCCACCACATCCCAATTCCATTTCCAGTAATTCTCATCAGCTTGGATTCTTAGACTGCTGACTTTTCTTCAGCACACTGGGATTCTGAACTGATAATTCATCCCAGTGGGCAGCGTTTGACCCTTGAGGGGAATAGTCCCACATGTTAAGGAAGGACAGTCACACTGATCAATATGTGGATTGCTGAGGTACGTTACTACAGTGTTTGAGGCTGTTGAGTACAAAAGAATAAAAATACAAAGAAATATACACTGGGTTATACCATATCAGTTTGTAAGAGGTTTCTAAATTTTCTCTTTAATTTTAAAAGATTATTAACTTATAAAGCTATACTTGATTAAATCTCAAGTACTACCTAAGCAACCCACCCTGGAGAGAGCCCTCAGAATGAGTGTGTCCTCTGCTTCTTTAGAAACCATTTTAAGTTATTATCTCAATGCTAGTTAAGATGAAGCAAAGCCTCTTAATAAGCTACTTCTGCATGCCACATAATAAAACAGTTTGAGCAGCTATTTGAACACTTACCCACATGCAATTTGAAAGACTGGCTGTAAACTACTCATAAAGGTTCTTTGTGGATAAATAGGAGATAGATGGAAAACTAGTTTTAGTTTTAAGAACAGGCATCAAGGACTTCCACCAAGATGGCGGTGTAGGTGGACGTACTTCACCGCCGCGCACAACCAGAGAGTTTAAACAATGAACGCAATAGCGAAAAATAAACAACCAGAATGGACAGAATTGAACTGAAGGGAAGTCCGACACCCAGGAAGTGGGAGAGGAAGTACATCCAGGCCGGTAAGCGGGGCAGAACCGAGCAGAGGAGCGGAGTGAGAGGCAGTTTTCCTGGAGAGATTCACGCCGTGAGCGCCTAATCAAAACACGACCCCGAACAACGGGTGAACCCCGCAGGCCAACAGCGTATCTGGAGAGGCCAGTGGGAACCAGCAGGGCCAAGACTGGCGGAGGAGGCAGTAAGGAACTAGGGAGCAGAGAGTAATAGGGAGCCGGCGGTGAACAGCAGTCGCCATTGCTCCCTCCCAGACCCCGCCTCCAGAGGAAACGTCACAAAAAAAATGACCCAGGTTGCCGGGCACCAGCAAACACCTAAGAATCCAACAAGTGCGCCAAGATAAAAAGAATGAAAATGGCCAAAATGAAAGATCAGAACAAATTATAACTAATGGATGAAGACATAGTCAACCTATCAGATGCTCAGTTTAAAACGCTGGTAATCAAAATGCTAACAAAACTGGAAGAAAGGTGGATGCAAATAAATGAACAAATGAAGAATACAATAAAGATAATGAGGGATGATCTACAGGGAACCAATAGGGAGAAAAAGGAAGCTGTGACTCAAACCAATAGTGTAGACCAGAAGGAAGAAATAAGAATTCAAAAAAATGAGGAGGGACTCAGGAACCTCAGAGACATTTGTAAACGACCCAATATCCGGATCATAGGGCTGCCAGAAGGACAAGAGGAAGACCAAGAAATTGAACATATTTTTGAACAGATAATGAAGAAGAACTTCCCAGATCTGGCAAAGGAAATAGGTTTCCTGGAAATCCAAGAAGCTCAAAGAACCCCAAAGAAGTGGGACTCAAAGAGGAACACACCAAGGCACATCATAATGACATTACCCAAGATTAAAAATAAGGAGAGAATCCTAGAAGCAACAAGAGAAAAGGAGACAGTTACCTACAAAGGAATTCCCATAAGACTGTCAGCAGATTTCTCAAAGGAGACCTTCCAAGCAAGAAGGGGCTGGAGAGAAATATTTCAAATCATGAAAAGCAAGGACCTACAACCAAGAATAATCCAGCAAAACTTTCATTTAGAATGGAAGGGCAGATAAAGTGATTCTCAGATAAGGTCAAGTTCAAGGAGTACATCATCATGCAGCCTCTACTATATGAAATGTTAAAAGGTTTTATATAAGGACTCAGGAGTGAAGGCACCAAGGCCAGATCAGCTACCGGGGAATTCAGATCAGTCACAGCCAAGACGCTTGTGAGGTAAGCAAGCAAAATACAATCAGAGAAACAAAATATAACCAGAGACATTGAAGTTTAGAACATTCTGCAGTAACCAGAGGGGAGGGGGACGAGGAGAACAGGGACAAAGGTATTCAGGAACTGTTCTAAAGGACACATGGACAAAACCAAGGGGGAAGGTGGAAGCAAGGGAGGGAGGTGGGTTTGCCTGGGGTGGGGTGGGGGGGTAAATGCAGACAACTTTAATTGAACAACAATAAAATAATTTAAAAAAAAAAGAACAGGCATTGAATATGCTGACTTCCAGAAAGACCATTGAACATCTGTAATACCCACTGGAAATTAAAAGAAAATCATATCACGGTTAATAAATTTTACACACACACACATCTCCAACCCTCAACTCTAGCTTTTGTCATTTAGGTACTTTTAATGGAGAGGGTTTTCTTGTGACATGAAAATGCCCATGAAACTATTTCTCATGGTGTTCCAGCAGAATCAGTTAATAATGCCCCACACCCTCATCTAGCAGACAAGAAACTGAAGCTCAGAGTCAAGGGAGTTACTAAGAGCCCCACAATATGGTACTGGGGTCAACCTTGGAGTTCTGTTCCTACAACCTCCCAATCAGTTGCTAAGCTACCTTGACCTCGTCAAGTACAGGCATACCTTGGAGATATTGCACATTCACTTCCAACCACTGCAATAAAGCAAGTATTGCAATAAAGTGAGATGTAATATTTTATGCTGGTGGAGGATCTTGCTTTCAATTTGTGAAACACATATCTATGAAGAGCAATAAAGTGAGGTGCAATAAAACAAGGTATGCCTGCATTAGCAGCCAAAAGGCAAAGCACATAGCACCAAAGTCTCTGCCCTTCCTGACTTTCAAATATTAAAATTGCAGAATTTCTTTTTCATTTATAAGTGACATTTACTTCACTGTAGAGGAGCTCACAAACGCTGGTATAAACTATAAAATACAGCAGAATGAGGTGGAAGAATAAGGATTAAAAGCTGAGATGGGCTGCATCTAAGGAATGATAAGGATGGAATTAAGAGAATGAGAGTAACTAATGGGGCATCATAGGGCTAAGATGATGATAGTAGGGTGGAGCTAAGATGATATTAACACGCTGGGAAATAGTTGAAAAGCCATGAAAGGAGAAAGGAGTGTGGGTGAGGTGGTTCGGCAATACAAAGGGTCTTGTGGAAATAAGGGCAGAGTGCATTTACCAGCTGTGAACAGTGTGATGACAAAATATTAAGCAGAGTTATTTAAACAGTCTAAATAATAATAGTAATAATAGAAATAAAATACAGTAGATAGAATATAATACGAGACAGTGGTCTCCAACTGCTACATAACGGCTGAAAGCAGTTTAGCTATTTATTTTCAAAGCTGGAAATTTAACACCAAATAGCAAGCGGAGGTTTAAGCCATTTTTCTACTTGACACTTGTGTAACTAAGACACAATTGTTCACTGTGCTGTTATTGACCTGTTCCACTGTAATGCACTTAGGAAACTTTGGCATTTAAGCTACAACTTTCGACTGAGCTAGAGAAAAAGCCCACTCTACAAGGAGACCAGGTTTTCTGTGTCCAGATGTACTGAGTGCGCAAATTGCAGGTGAAATCTACTCTTTAAAGCTTATGGTACAAAATGGCAAGATTAAATCTGAATATGTACATATGCTCTTCTCTTTATGGTTTTGATATTTGTTGATTTTTACTTACCCTCAATCTTTAATTAACCAAGCTGCTAAGAGGAATGTATAATAGTGTGTGCTAACTATATTACATTACAGAATTTGGGGGTAGCAAGTAAAGCATCCTATCCCTAATACACCGTTCTGCCTTCCTGAAAGAGGCTCAGAAGAAGATTCAGAGTTAAACCTGAGGTTTTGATGAGATAACTAGAGAATACCTTCAATCCTGAGCTTTGTCAGCATGTAAAATGTATGCTCAGTAGCTTAGGGCTGGATGGGACTGTGAGGGACAACATAAATTAAGACCCAAGTGTTCAAAGGAGAAGCACTTCTTATTACTCAATAGCATGCATCATCAAGTAAATTCGGTCGATCAAATTTCAGGTGAGATTGTATTACCACAAAAGGGTGAGATTAAGGAAAAAACTAAAAATAAAATTATATCATTACAAGAAACTTATTACCTTAGCATCACTCTTGTACGGATATCAGTAATGTGGAAGTAAAAGCCTGAGGGAAAAGTTGAATTAGTATTTCCCAAAATAAACTTTCCAAATGCTTAGCTAAAGTTGACATGACCCCGAGCACTAATGGAGAGGAAAGGCATCCTTAGCCACCATAGAGGTCCATCTGTAAGAGTCAAAGAGACCAAAATCAGGATCAAAATGCATGACCTGAATGTGATCACTACTACTTTAAACACCCTCAACCCTAATCCTCCAAAAAGGCTGTAATTCTGGTAGTGGGTTTTTCCAGTGGAAGGCGGGGTCCTGTTTGTAGGCTTATCATGATAGGATGTTGTCCCCTACTCTTGCTAAATTTTTTCAAAAGACTTTGGATTTTGTGCTACTAATAACTCTCTAATACTTTAGTGTTGGTAGGAAGAACAGACAAATACTTTATGAGAGAGATAATCCTGTAGGCATTGAGATTCACCTGTTTTATAATTGTCTGAGCAGCTAAACAAGAGTAAACATAAACTCTCTATGATGCTTATTATTTTTTCCCCTTCAGAGCGTGTTTTACCCACAATCCCCCACCCCATTCAAGGTCAGTATGATTTTTATCACTGTAGTTCTATTGCTGGGTCATTCTCCATCATCTATAATGTGCAAACACAAAAACACTGAAATACATTTACAAAAGTAACACACAACTGAAATCATTTTCTTTAAACCTACAAAAGAAAGTCAATCAGTTGCTCCCAGTCCCTTTGATAGGCATGTAACAGATTTATCAGCTGACTGAACTTCAGGTAGGTCAGTAGTTGGGAATATGATACTAAACTCAGAATGCAATTTTTTCTTCAATTACAGGAAACTATGAACCACATATTTGGAATGTGGGCAGTTAAATTCTGTAGCTCATAAAACTATGAATCCTCTCACTGACCACACTCATATTTGGAGGTTTATAGAATCCAAATCTGGAGTATTACTTGTAAAAATGAATTTACCTACTGCCTAAGGTTGAACTCAAGCATGTCACAAGGATATTGCTTTTCCTTTAAATCTTGGCCAATTCAGGGGCTTTTCCTCTTAAGGATAACTATTTTAGAAAACACACAAGCAAAAATGGCAGTCATTCTATCTTTCTTTTCGTGAAAGTTTCTACACACTCAAATTAAATTTTGCCTCCTACATCACATTTCGATGCAAGTTGCAGCCCCAACCTTCTAGCTTAAGGCTGTTTAAAGGCAAATTGGCAAATAAAATTAAAACAATACAAAAAATCTGAAATGAAACCAACCTACCGTTGAAATTAAATTCCAGAAAAGTGATTTGCAAATAACACTCAAAGACCTGAAAAAAAATGGAAAGTAGACCATGCAGGGGCTAATGTGGAAAAAAATAAATCCAATTAAACAAGATTATTGTATACACTCTAAAGGAAATGTGCTCAGAATTAAAGGTAGGGAACTGCTGTTTTATTAGTTTAAAGAGAGATCATGTTTCATTAACACTTGTCCAAACTAAAAATGAAGTTAGAATTGGGTGTAGATATTCAGAGTGTCAATAATGCAATGTTTCGCATCTCTATGTATTCATAGATATGCAAACTTAATTATATTTGAAATGAGGATTGCAAGGTTTTAAGGATCAATTAAACAGCTTAATAAAAGTTATTCTTAAATTTTAAGAAGGGTTCAAACTATTTTTAGAAGAACTGTTGAACAAAATCCTTTCCTAAAACATTAATGAAATGTTTCTTATGTCAGCCACTAAAGATAAGACTTAAAATGTGCCTTTTTTTTTAGATTTGACATCAAACTTAGTGTTCATGGAAAATATCCCATTTTGAATTCTTGACATGCCACAATTATTTTAAGACATTCACCGTCTAGTGTTGCAGAGACTGACAACATTTTATCATGTTGCCATCTTGCAAGTACGTGATGTGACACACACACACACACACACACACACACACATTTGCTCCAACAGATGACATTTTCAAAAAAGTGCTACATCCAAGATCAAGTTTGCACTGTGTCACTATGATCTCAGTGTCCTCTGTGAGAGCAGTTCTGCAGCTACAAACTCAAATATTTCCTCAGATCATGCTTTATGGTATATGTAACATTGAACCAAACGAAGCCAGACGCTGTTCACCAAGGACTGCTGTTGGATGTTGAAAAACAGTCTGGATCAGTAGTGGAGCATGTGGGATTTTGTTGAACTTGGTATTTTCCCACAAACTGAATTGTTGATTGGAGAATGACCCTAGTTTGATTTTACATTGTAGATAGACTGTAGATAGTTTCTGTAGATCCAATAGTGTTAGAGAATATAGTTTATCTTACTAATACTTTGGGCTTCTGCTGGTAGAAATTGAAAAGCTGTTCATGGAGATGGGATAGCTCATGTGAGAGGTTGGCAAGGAAAGATAGTGTCCTCGTAAATTCCCTATTCCCTACAAGGACTTTATTTTTCTAGAAATCAAATCACTTTTCTCCTTTTCTTTCCAATCAAGATGACAATCCACAGGAAATGTAGTTTCCCATGGGGGTGAGGGGAACTAACTTATAGGATCCTTAACTTTTTTTATAGTGCCACTTAAGTACTGGATTATCTATGGAATGCATGCCAGCCTCACTGTGATCATAATTATAACACTAAATACCTTCATTTAATTAAATATCGTATTCTGTCATCTATACAGAATCCTACATTTCAGACCTAAGTGCTAAAAAGTCTATAAGCTGTTGGTTGATGCAAATGGCCTGAAGGATTTTGAGCCAATTACTTTCTTCTCAAAGTAGGAGAAAGTCCCAAAGATCCTTTTCTGTCCTCCCATCATAAAGAAGAAAACTTTTCTTCCCACTTTTCAGTAACAGAAATTCATGTATATTTTCAGCTGCTTCATTGTTAATACTTCTCACTGGAGGGTCTCCCCCCCAACCCCTCTACATGCCTCATCAGGCTGACTGGGGACAAACACCGGAGTCACAGCAGGAAGGCAGCCCTCATGCTTCCAAGCTGTGATTAAACAAACACAAAGCTCAATAAGTCAAATGTATTTCCCCTGGGTTTCCTTCATCATATTGCTTGATTTTCTGCAGTGACAATGATAATACTGGAATTACACTAAAGGATAATTTGTATTGTCTGTGGACAATCAGAAATTTTTCAAATGCCCTTTTCTATTCTGCCAAACACAAAACAAAACAAAAAACTCAGTGTTCTTCCCTGCTCCTGATTTAAAAGATATATATAAAGATACATATATATATACACACACATATATATGTATATCTTTTAAATATAATAGTGCTCCATCCTTGATCTGTTCCTGATAGGTGTTTTTCTCATTAATTTTAATTTTGTTTTATATATTCTGAAATGAGTCCTGAATGGCATATATTTGCATAACTACCCCAGAACATATCACTGTAGAAACTCCACTGAATTGTAAAATGAGGAAGGAGTCCGCCCAGAGGGAACTTTTCTCACTTCTCTAGTCTCAGATCATTTCCCAAGGCCTCTGAATACCGAGCTTCCTCTCGCATTGCCCACCAGGAGGAAAGTGCACCTGGAGATGCCCTCGCACTTAGGAGGACTGCAGGTTAAAAATGAGGTGAGCAAACCAGCTCGGAAAGTTGATGTGACAGACAAGAAGAGAAAAGGACAAGGACAAACACCATTGTCTTATTTTTATCACCCTCAAGTGAAGAATTCCCTTGAGCTTGGGGCTCTCTGGGCTCAATCAGCCCATCCTTCCCTATCACGGCAACTTAAAAAAAAAATTAATGACTGGAATGTCTCACTTGTTTGCCTCCCATCTGATTATTTATCCCAAGTGAACAGCCTTTCCATTCACTAACCCAGTGTGGTGAGTGGGTTTGAGAAATGTTGAGATTATCTTCCAGGTTCAGGCATTGCACTGGGTTTGTTCACAGCTACTTGCCATTCAGTGCCTGTTTTTCCATTGATAAAACACATTGCACATGGCTGGGTTTGCATGATTAATACAGCTGTCTAAAGCTTTCTCTGAAAACAAAACAAACTCCCCCAAAATTAAAGTTTAAAAAAATTAAAATCCAATCCACAAACAAACCAGGCTTGCAGAAATCTGAAGTCTGCTTGGTATGTTTCTTCCTGGGGGAGACCGATGCTGTTATGGGCAGGCCTGGCATCTGAACAGCCAGATTCTATCTACAATAGGAGAATGGGATACACCTGCCCTCACCTGGCACTTCCCAGGAATGGGTTCTCAAAACCAGAATCCACGGGATGCGAAGAAAGCTGGAAGAAAAATCCTAAAATAGTCCATGCTGTAAAGATGACTGGATAATCCCTACAGCTTTATTTATTCTCTGTAGTATATTATCCTGGTATCAGTAAGAAAATGCCTCTTTTCAGCTCCTTATTAAAACTGCACTTTCACCTTGTCTAATAATGGTAATAATAGTATTAGTAATAATAACAGCTAACATTGATGCTGGGCTTCCCATGAGGCAGTAGAGTTCTAAGGCTTCTTGCATGCATAAACTCAATCCCTGCAACCCTCAGAAACTAACACATACCTTCTCCCACATTTTTAAATCATCACAGTACACAAAAATTCCAGTCTACCCATCACAACACCCCGGAACATATATAAATCTATAGCACATTTTAAACGAACACTATGTATGCATTTATGTTCATTAAATATATATCTAACGAATTTAAATTTTTCGCCTAACACTTTATGTAGTATAATGTTTACAATACACAATACTCAGTTACCTTAATATCCATACACTTTTACCAAGTCCATTTCCAAATACACTCCACACACAGAGTGTATGCCCAACTCATGCAGAGATTTATATGAGAGCATTCGTCTTTAAAAAACTCTCTTTAGAAAGCTCTTTAAAAAGAGCTCTCTGGCATCAGCACATCTAATTTCACACACTTATTCAGGCTGATTTACATACACACCTCTATTAATCATGGATAATTACTAGCATTGTTCTCTTTAATTCAGTTTTCCCAACTGTGAAATGGGGAAAAAATTATATTTTTTATGCCTACAAGCTCAAAGTGGTGTTTTAAATAATATATTAAAGAGAGTTTTCAAGTTCCTCGAAAGAAAGCATATTGAATTTAAAATAATCTTATTCAGATACGCATATTTCTCATGACTTTTCAAAGTACTGATACTTAGAGATGTACTTGTATCATATTATCTGGATATTAACCAGATATAAGTTCAGCGTGGCTTCCTTACAGTTTAATGTATTATGGATTCTAGGGATATCTGAAACACCCCCAGTGCTAACAAGTTTAAATATAGAAGTATCCCAAGGCCAAATAAAAAAATTTTATTTTTTCATCAATATTACAATATTAAGTTAAGAGGAGCTACAAGTTGCACAGTTTCCTATTGTGTGTCACGCACACACATCCACTCACACACTTTCAGTGCACGCTTGTCCAGCGCCTCGCCACCTGTCAGACTAATTCAAAGTCAGCAATTTAAAGAACCTGCCCTTTTTCCTGGTCAAAAGTATAAAGCATGTTTGAGGAAAGGTTTCAGTTTTTGTATACATCACTCCTTTCCCACTAACTGGTGCAGAGAGGGCCTTGTTTTTACTGATAGAACTGCAGCAGCTGTGTTGACACAAATTCACAGCAAAACCACAAGCCCTGATTAATACACAAGAGGATAGTGAAGAGTTACCCTGGCTCCTTCACTGGGAACAACAGTCTGACCTTCTCCTGATTGTCAGAAATAACTGGGAACCAAGTGGGAGAGTTATACCGATACTTCACCTGGAATCAATACTTCACTTGCCAATCCAATGACTTAGACCTAACAGTGATTTAGACCCGATAGGCATTTGTTTTTGATGAATCCATTTCTGTGTCTTCCTCTTCTCACCTCTCTATCCTTCCTTCTGCTGTTTCTTAAACAATTCTTGTTCTCTCCCTGTTAAAATCTGCTAGCAAAAATAAATCTGAAATTTATCTACACTGTTGTTTAAGTGTCCAACAACAGCTTGGAAGTGTCACCTCTCTCAGAAAGTACATTAGCTTTAAGCTAAATGGCCAAAAATCCTGCAGCATCAATTTAAAAGTAGGAGAAGTTTTAGTTCTTTGGACTCTTTTCTAAAGTCTTCCCTATTTTCCTAGTTCGGGTCTGCCCACACCAGTCAGCCTTCCCTGGTGACCGACCTGTGCTACTGGATGGCTGTGCTCTTTAGATTTCTAGAGCCAGCAGGGATTTGAAGATGAATAATTTTTTGAAAATCCAAGCTCACAGTAAATTTTAATTTGATAGAAATATTTCTCTTCTGTGAGCTTTATGGGAAAAAAATCTTTCAAAGTAACAATTACATTTGGGGATTAAGTTTAAGTAATTGACAGTCTTGTCTTTTTAATTAAAAGAAATAGCTCTGCCTGGAAAGCGCTCAATGAGATTTGCAGCAGAAAAAGTGTCGGCGTGCTGCCCCAAAGGGTGAAAAGACCAGAATCTTCAATGGACAGAAAAAGCTGAGGCAGGTCCCTCTAGTCTTTAGAGTGCACCCCCAGCAGACATTGCCGTGGTGTTTGCATCAGTAAGCCGTTTTGCAGGACGGAGCAGTCCACTGTGAGGAGCACTGGTGGATATAGCCAGGAAGGAGGTCCTTTCTGTGGGAGATTTGCTCCAGGTTCAGGATTCCTTAAAGGAAATGGAACTACTTAGAGTCAATAATAACAACAATAATAATACATAGTCTTCCAGAATTCCATCAGTCATCAATACAGTCTCAGCCCCTGACAAATGTATCATTGCCCCAGAAAGTATAAACTTGAACTTCAGTCTGCCGCTTGGCTTCCTCTTTTTCATTTGAAAGTCTTATTACTGGTTTATGTTTCTTAATTTTCTTTTTTCACCGCATTTTTCACCATATTCACCTTGCATTACATGTATACTTTTTTTTTGAGATCCTTCAAATAAAACCAAAGAAAAGGTTTTGGTAGTCTAAACGCTGATTATAAGTCATGCAAGCACCACAAAGCCATCACCCCCTCTTTCTGGAGGAAACATCTACTTCTGAAGAGGCAAGATACAAAACCACCTTAGCAATAATTTGCCATATGCAGTGACTCTGAACTCACAAGTCCTTGGTGGGTATTCATCATCACCAGTCATCAGTGGGTATTAAATTAAAGGAGCCCTTCCATGGGGGAAAAAATCTCCTTAAGTGTCCCCACCTTCTTACATTTCCCCATGTATACTGCTGTGAAGAAACAAACCTGCCACGTCAGGACACAGCATGACATAATGACTTTGGAATTCCAGTTGAAGGTGTTCGTATGTGTCCAGATGTATGATGGGAGTAGGCAGACTGCTCACCGGGACTCCACTAAGGACTGTCAGCTTCCATCCACCATAAATCAGTGGGTGTGGAGAGAGACTTTACAAGTCATTTATTATGCTTCCTAATTGGACCCTGGAGAGCCAAGCACCATCAGAGTTTACTACGCTGGTTTGCTTATCACTGTGCTGATTGTAAAAGAAAACACTTGCCACATCTCTGTAACACACGTGCATGTTTTAATACCTAAGCATTACCACTAACAGAATGTCTTTACTATGAATCATAGCATCCCAGTTCTCCATCTTTCCTGCTTTATCTGCCTCATACTCACGACCAAGATTGAGACCTAACCACTCACCTTCTAAATCTTGCAGTTTCAGTATGACTTTTTTACCCACTTAAGAGGACATCATTTGGGGGCAACAACAGGATACTGTGGTTTAACAACAACAAAAAAAAGCAGTAGGAGGTAACTGTGCCTTGGCTGAGTGTCCATTCTATTTACCATCCCATCCTCTTCCGTGCACACAGCACTAAGCATTCCCAGCCATGTTCTATGTGAGAACACTGCTTGGCCATTCTAAAATGCTTCCTAAAATATACATGTAGATTTTGTCTGACTTGGAACTGGGGATATTTGCAGAGCAGAAACAGCTCAAATGAAAGAAACTAAGCACCAGCTTGCACTTCTCTCTGTTGACTAGCAAGTTAGAGAGTTCCTTGGGAGATTTGTTCTATTTTCCTCCCTGGAGGCCCAGAACACAGGTAAGTTCATCATTGGAAGTTGCTTAGCGTTGCAGTGTTGAGAAAGACGGAATGATCTTGGAGGTCAGTCTTCCCTTAGAGGATCGACCCTTTCTCTCTAAGTCATTCAGTTAATAGTGCGACTTCTTATTCTGCATTTAGATGTACTCTCCACTTGCTTTTGCTTTGTACAGTTTCTTTTAGAGTTCATGTTTTCCTTGTGACTTCTAACCATTAGGAGGAATACAAGAAAGAACTTTCATTCTTGATGGGCAGTAAAAAACTAGTTTCTAGCCCAGGTTAAATGTATTTGATAATGCTCAATATTTTTATGACACCATTCATTCACTCAAAAAAAATATCTATCCTAATACTTTCTATGGGCCAAGCTCAGAGCTGCATCTTGGGCAGGACTGTGGCAAATGAGGCAGACACGCCGCTGCACTAACAGAATTTTCCCACCAGGTGGGGCAACAGATGAGGAATTAAGAAATCACAAAAAGCTTTGCTTAATTAAGTTTACAATTCCTGAGTGGTGTTTGGGGAGCACAGAACAGGGGCACCTTAACTAGCCTGGTCTGGTCAAAGAAGGCTTAAGGGAGAAATTGAAATTTAAAAGGTAGAAAGAGAAAAGGAAAAGAAGGGCAGAACATTCCAGTATGTATAAAGGTCTAGAATTCAAAGAGAGCTGAACAACATTAAGTCTAAATAATTTTAGAAATCTGAAAAGAACCCACAATTTTTGCCTTAAGAGTTTCTTTCCTCTTGTAATTTATATCTGGCCTGCTTTAAAAAAAAAAAAAAAAGCAAACCGTAAGCCAATTGAGTTAAAGGAAGGGGGATCAGCATTTCCACCTCTGTTAGACTTTTAGGACAAGAAAAGAGTCCGTGCTGGCTTCATTGTGCAGGCATGTACCAATCCTGGCCACTGTATGGTAGGGGGCCACATTCAGGGCTGGTTTTCGGGGTTCTGAGAGCATATGATCTGGGAGAATCTCTAGAGCACAGGTGGCAAACACAAGGCCCGCTGGCTGAATCCCAGCCCTCCGCCTTGTTTTATCTGGCCTGGCACCTTATTTCTACCTGGCAGCAGTGCTGAGCTCTCGTTTAACTGTTAAGGAGTAGTTACGCTCATACAGTCCTAACATTACATTCGGCCCTTTGAAGGCAACCGCAAGGTTGATGTGACCCCCGGTGAAAATGAGTTTGACACCCCTGAAAAAGAGAAAACTTTCCGTCTCTCAACAGGGAGGCGTAATGGTACGGTTTTATTTTATTTATAGAAATGATCGAGTTGTAAGGAACCATCAGTGTTTTCCAGCAGCTGCCCCAGAACCTGGCTATGATGTTATATTTGGAGTTATAGATGAATCCTGCCATTCCGAGTAATAAAGCCACTGAGAGGGGTCCAAAGCAGACCTGCCTTTACCAAATCCTGCACTGTGGTGGTTAGTGCCAGGCATGTAGGTCCGAGGGTAACTAGGCGTATCCCACCATCATTAATCCCTTATCTTCTTATTTCCAAGAGTCTTAAAACCTGAGAAGAAATCTCATAAATTCACTTGTTATCTCTGCATTCAAATTCCATAGGCCAGGCACCTCATTTCATGTTATTCGAATGTTTTTAATTCTGAAACATATAAAATAAAAATACACATTACATGAAGTAAAGACAGTCCTGAATCCCTTAGAATGTAAATCTAAAATGTATTCCAGAAACAATTTAGAGAAACAAAGAGATGAAGAAAAGCAGAAAGGGAGAAAATCTCTGGAGACCCATCCAAACCTATGCTTTTAATCCTTTTCAGCAAGTCAAATAAATGAAGGCACAAAAGGCTTTAAAATTCATGTTTTTAAACATGGAAAACATAATCTACGACGCACCAACAACCAGGGCTGGGAGGTAGTTCTTAATCTCATTTAATTAGGAGATGACTGGTCTTTAATTCCAACAAGGGAGAAAGGGCCAGGGCACTACCCACAGGGGCCATGGGCTCATCCCAGGCACAAGGGCACCAGCACTTCCTTCTTAAGACAGAAACTGCTTATCGAGCCAGAATACCTTACTGACAGCTGATTCAAATGAGTTCACTTCTGGAGTTTTTCTAACCTTATGCAAATTTTTAGGTGGAATGGCCCAGGGAAACCCCTTTATTAAACTTAGCCTCTTGAGCATTCTATAATATTTCAATTCATTGATTATTAAAAATTAAACCTCTCAGCCTAAATAAGAAACCCGCAGGATTTGAGAAAGCGGACTCGCTGTAAGCGACTTGCCGTACGTAGCCTTCTTTTTATGCTGGCGTGCACAGCCCGCACCTCCCGGAACGCTGCCTGTCGTCCCTGCACAGTCAGATCACACACCTCTACTCACTCTGCAGGGCAATTACGGGAAGCCTACAGTCAGAAGGACCTCATCAGCCCATAGAGTACATTTTTTATTGCATCATAATTTAACGCTGTTGGGACTATGTTCCTTACAAAAATTAGGCCTCACCTGTCTTAGCTTCTATATGATACCAGTCAACTAAAAAGTGGGGGGAAAGATTCAGTCCTTTGTAATAACGTCAACCCAAAGCCAAGTAATCAGAAATGGATTATTAACTTCCCCCAGACGTAGAGGGTATTTTTAATGCATTGATTTGTTTTTGTAAATAGTTTTCTATTTTGATAATAAATGTTATACATTTTCATGAACTTGAAAATTTATGAAACTATAAAGAAGAAAGCTCTTTCCTCAGAGATAACACCATTAATATGATATAAATAAAGGCTTTGTCTGAATGTTTGAGCTCTCAGTGTACTGTAAAATATTCGAGTTAAGCCTCCTAAACTGTTCTCTATTTCCTGCCCTCTCGGAGGCGGGGCACGTTTCCGTGACTGGTTCAAGGCCATCGCAGAGGCTGGCCCCGGGGCGGGGCTCCCTCCGAGGAGACACTCTCACAGCTCCTCCGGGCCTCCATCCAACCCGACTTATTTTACAAGAGATTCCCTTCCTCTGACTTAAAAGAGATTTTCCTTGTGTCATCTCCAGGATTTCCAGTAGAATCCCCCTTTCAGATGGGGGAGCTCCTACATTCTCTAAATTGGTATAACAACATTTTTCCTTGTATAAATGTGTCTCTTTTAACGAAATGACCTTTCACTTAAAAAAATTTTTTTTCTGATTTTCTTCAGTATAGAACATTCAGTTTGTAGAGGGTTGGTCCACTAATAATGAGAATAAGGAGTGAGTCTCAGATATTTTATGTCAGCATTGGTTTTGGTGTGGATATCTTTGCTTATCCAACAAGAAGTTATCACCGCATGTCCAAGGTGACCAATATCCTGGGTAATCAATCACTCATGTCTTGATGCTCCCCAAAACAGCATCAAACATCTGAAGTCAACTCGAAAAGAAAAAGCCCTTGTAAGTATTTGGAGATAAAGTGTAGGATCCCTTTATGAACCAAATCTAGCTGAGGAAGGCCAACTTCCTTTCTCAAATATTAATGACGTGTTAAGACTTCTTCATTTTCCAAACCAACCTGATAAATTCTCTTAATAGTCATGATAATGATCCCATCCATGAACAAACTTAAAAAACAAGAATAACCTTAACAGCCCGGCTGGTGTAGCTCAGTGGATTGAGTGCGGGCTGGGAACCAGAGGGTCCCAGTTCGATTCCTAGTCAGGGCACATGCCTGGGTTGCAGACCAGGTCCCCAATAAGGGCCATGTGAGAGGCAACCATACATTGTTCTTTCTCCCCTCCCTGCTCCTCTCTCTGAAAATAAATAAATAAAATCTTTTTAAAAAAGAATAACCTTAGCATTGCAGTTTAGACCTATTTCTCTACTTTGGCTTTTTCTCTCTAAACTAGACCTAGAATGATTACTACGATTCTCAGAGAATATTACTGTAGAAATATTAAGGCATTAGGGTTCATACAACATGCATGTAGTATGTGGGAGAAAATAAAAACTGTAACAATCCAAACAGAAATCACAGGCATATCTTTTTCTATGTCAAAGAAAAAATAATAATAATACTTGTAAGTAGAAACTACTAATCCCTAACCCTCTGAGTACCACGGAGAAACCTTCAAAAAAGAAGTTAATAAATTTCAAAGTGTGGCTTTGAAAATCAAATTAATAAAAAAGTCCCCATGTTAAGCCACTATAATAATAAAGGTTTTATTTTTCAAAACCTTAGCAAAAAAAAATAAAACTCAGAGCACAAAACCCATGAATTCCTGTGGAGCAACCTTACCCAGGTTATGCTTCAGGTCCTTAGCATCAGTGACAGGGGGATCTTCTCCTTTGTTTCTCTTATTAAATTAGTGTGTGATTTTAACCCCCTTCCTCTCTCACTTTTTCCAGGCAACTGGAGCATAAAATCCTTTTTGAATTTAGGCTCTCCCTCTTTGCTTATTAATTCTGGTCTAGAAAAAAAAGAAACACCATTAATTACCTTCTCTAATATGTCATTTACAAAACCTGTCGCACATCAGAAGAGTGCCCTTTAAGAAAGTGTCGTGCCATGCACAGCAGGAAGAGAGACTGTTTCCTCGTTCAAATGGCTGTGGGAGGCTAAAAAATGAGCCATTTACATCCAAGTAAAACCCCGAAATTAGAAAAACTATGCAAACAATAAGAACCCCCAAATTGCACGTATGCTGCAAGGGGGTGGGAACGAACTGGCAAGCAGAGGGTCGGAGGGAATTTGTCCAGAGACAAACTAAAAACCCATCATTTCTCTATGGGTTTGTGGTGCCCTGGTCTCCTCTCCCAGACAGAACTCAGAGCAGGCAAAATGCCAAAATTGTTCATAAAACATAGATATGAACATTTTCTCAGATAATTAGTGAGTTACCAAACTTTAAACTCTAGAGTTTCTAATGAATCGTTTCTCACCTTCACAATACTCACTATAATTGAGAGAGAGAGAGAGATTCAGACTGAGAAAACTAATCACACCACATAATAGGAGATGAGAGGTAAAAGAAAAAGAGTAAATCTTCTAGCCTCTGAACAAAAAAGAAGCTTGGATTTTTATTTTTTAAGGTGTAAATTTTCATTAGTCACGAGGATATTCTTAAACAAAGCTCAGCTCTCCGGAAAACTTTCTACCTGCCAGGGTAGAACAGGATTTGCGGCCTGATGAAAGGCCCTCCTGGCCCCACGTGGCTCTTCAAACGGCTACATTCCCCAGAACAGTTCTGCCTCGGGGTTAAGGCAGGGCGATTCAGAAAGGAGACTAGAGCCTTCCCCTGCTGGAATGTTAGCTACCGCAGCTCTTGAGGTTTCAATTGATTCATTCTCCCACTCATTCACTCATTCACTCATTCATTCATTCATTCATTCATTCATTCATTCATTCATTCATTCATTCATTCCATTCACTCCATTAATCCATTCATTCATTCACGCACTCGGACGTTTATTCAGCAAATCTATTGGACACTTACCCTGCTAGAGAAATTCTGAGCTGAGGCTGCAGTAACGAACAGGAGGATATTGTCCGTGCCAGTGAGAGGCTGAATCAGCTCTTTTTAATGCTGCAGGTTTACTTAGCATGGCTGGGTATAAAGATTATGAAAGTCAAAGTCAAAGACAGATTAGCATAAATAAATTTGTCAAGGCATTTCCTTTTTCTAGTATTAATTTTTCCCCATTGCCTCCTTGTACCCCTTCATCAGGAGGTAATATCTAGGCATATGGTAATAATGCTTTCAGAGAATTCTAGAACTTTCCCGGTACTAGACTCGCCCAAAGTATAGCTGCAGTAGATTTGTGTTTTTATTTTATTATTTGGACCTGCACTGCCACGCTTTCTTGTTAAGTGTGTTTGCTGAAGCAAGATAGATGTATCTCTGAAAGGCATAAATCATAAGTTTTAGGTATAGTCTAGTGAGTGACAAGGCAATACCTACAGAAATAATATCCCTAGCAAGGTTGTTTTTCTCAAGAACTTGAGATCACCTTTGCAACAAAAAATAACTTTTAGTTGTTAAAACGCAAAATAAATTTTTTTCTTGTATAGAACAATAGGAAATAATCTTTTCTGGAGAGTAAAATTTCAGCCTTGCTCTGACTGAAAAAAGTAATGTTGCTTTTATTTTTTTCCACCTACTGCCCCCTGGTGGGCAAAGGTGTTCCTTCTACAGCATATAGGACCGTGTCTTAGTACTACCACAAGATGGCAGCACAGAACAAGGTTTTACAAAGAGCCAGACACAAAAATATGATTTTTGCTCCTGAAGAGAATAATGTTCTATTAGAACAGAAGATGATAAGTAAGAAGTAATAGTACCAAATACGCACTTAATTCTCTTGTCCTAAAGGCAAATGGAATTCTGAGCCTTAACATCACCAGTATTTCACAAACCAATTCAATGATTACAATAAGGAGTACTTCCAAAAATTTAAATGGTAAACTAGTTTACTCTTTAAAAATATTTCAAGACAATGTATATTTTTATGATTCTTATGATGTTTTCCTCATATAGAGTAATATTTTGGCAATGCTTTTAAGTCCTTTTAATGAGATATTTTTAATGGATTAGAGATCAATTAAGAGTTCTGTTTAGAACATGCAGACTCTTACCCAAGCCTGTGCCAGTGACTAGTTAACTGAGGCACATTAGTTGTTTACTTCTGACCGAAACGCTGCCTAATAAATCTGCTTCCCTATCACTTCAGTGTGCTAGCTTCCCCCAACATTTTGTTCATCCATATTGTTGCAGTAGATTAAAATTTTTTTTTTTATTCTTTGAACCTATACTGCCATGGCTTACTTGTTAAAATATATTTTTGTCAAGCTTTGGCTGAGTCCCTCAGTTGGTTAGAGAATTGTCCCAATACACCAAAGTTGTGGGTTCAATCCCCAGTCAGGGCACAGAGAAGAATCAACCAATGAGTGCATAAATAAGTGGAACAACAAATTGATATTTCTCTTTCTCTCTCTTTCCATTCCTCTCTCTAAAATCAATTTTTTTTTTAATTTGAGATATATTTTTCTTTTTTCTTTTTCACCAAACTTTCACTGATAGTCCTTTGAAGAGGGCATTTACCACAAATCTGAGATTTATTGAGCACTTAATATGTGTCTGGCAGCATTCTTAGTATAACAATTGATTTACCTAATTGATAGCACAAATTTATAAGAAACATGTTAATTAAACTTACTTTACAGATGATAAAATAGAGGCAAAGAGAGGTTACAAGATGTTTTTCCAGTTTAAGCAAAACCATTGGCTCCCCTTCTCTGCCCAGGCTCCTGAACAGCTCCTTGCAATTATTCCCACGAGGCCTGTGGACCAGGGAAGGAACAGGGGATGGGATATCAAGCATTCTTTACATAAAGATGGTCCCATTAGGAATCCACGCTCCTGTGTGTGAAGAGCACCAATCTGTGACCTTGAGAGGTCCTTACAAATTTGAACGATCAATAAGTCAAAAGGCTTGACCAAAGAAAGAAGGGAAGTTGCACTTTGCACAAGATCAGAGCCAAAGTCTCCCAGTCAATACTGCATCACTTCAATGTCCCAGGGATCACCCTGGAGTTTTATAAACTAGGGTTACATAGTCTTGAATACCAGAAGGGTGGGGGGAGTAATGAACAGGGTCCCGGCTGGAGAGCTGGGAGCCTTGAATCACAGTCTCAGTCAGCTCTGCCTCAGGCTATCTGTGTGACCTTGGGTAACTGATTAGCCTCTCTGGGACTCAGTTTCCTCATACTGTGAGCATATTCCCTATGGTGCCTTTTCAACAATTTTTAAAGCAACATGTTGATTTCAAAAAGTTCTCAGAGCCAGCATTAGGAAAGAAAACGAGTGGCAGTGTGTTTCATGTACAGTTGAAAGGGCTGTGATCAGTGTGGTCCACAGGGAGAGGCTGGTGTTTTGCATCTCACCAGAACCTGGCTTCACATCAGGGTGAGAGTGACATCAGAGGCCGGCTTCTGCTAAGATAGGAACAAAATTCTCCCTCCATCATTCTGTCTAGACTTTCATCCAGAATACAGTCTTTACTTCTGCAAGTACCTGACTAGCCCTTCGAGGACAGAGGGTGGGTGCTGGCCCATGACTGAAGTGCATCTGGAAGTCCACCAGGAAGCGTGGCATGGAAAGCTTTGCCACGGGGGTTCCCAGCCACCCTGCCTCAGACCAGTTTAGGGGAACTGTCCGTACGTGCAGTCACAGCTTGCTCTTACGAACAGCCTGGCTGACACTAGTTTTGCTAATGCTGAACTACAGCCGAACGTTTTCAAGTCTCTAGACACTAGGACAATGGTGCTCTTCTTATAGCCATCTTAAGAATTCCAGAAAACAGCATGCTATTTGAGGGCTTCTTCTTATGACATTCTTTGGGTGGACAAATGAAAAATCTGCAAGCGAGGGGACTAATAGATTGCTCTGAACCTCAGAAATTTTGCAGACCTGATTCTGAAGATCTGGCTTCTTTGTGCACAGTCACAGAATACAGAATTTAGCTACTCACATTCTCTGTGGTTTTAACAGAGTCTCCAATCCTCTGTTAGGAGGATGCTTGGCATATAGTTATTTTTCTCATATTTCATTGATTGTAGATCTTCTGTGGCGGCCCCTTGAGCACATTCCGAGTGCCTTCCTGCATCGGCTGTGCTCCCACAGGGGACAGTCACGGAGGCAGCCCTGGCTCCCGCCGCACTCCCAGTCCAGGGTGCAGACGGGCAGCAATCAAAACTTCAGACAAACGTATCTGAAACTAAAACTGAGATGAGTGTTCTGAGGGAGAGCAGAGCTTATGATAAAGGGACTTCATTTTACCAAGGAGACTGACTTCCCTGTGGAAGTTTTGACTGAATTCTGAAGGATTAGTGAAATTCGTAGCAGAGATATTACTGGGCCATAGGCCCTATGTCAGAGGAAGCGTGGTGCCGTGGAGAGGGAGGAAGGCGTGGGGTCCGGATGGCAGAGATGCTAAGCACTGATGAGGCTGGAGAGGTGAGGGGCAGCGCCCTGGACATCCTGCTAAGAACGCCGGTGTTTATCCTGGAAGCCACAAGAAAGCATCCACAAGTTTCAAGCAGGACAAGGAGGTGACTAGATGTCTAATTCAAAAGGTTCTCTTGGGTTTCAGAATGTAGTCAATTTACTTTCTTAGTAAAATTACGTTACTCAGAGATAATGCAAGGCTCTGTCCGGATCTTCGAGAAGAAGAAAATTGTGTCCTACAGCCATGGTTTGGGCTCCTGTTTGTGACTGACCACTCAGTCCATCCTTAGGTTCAAAGTGGTGTCCTATGGAAAATTTCCATATTTACTTCTACAGTATTCTCAAAGTATTCTGGGTAAGTTGATAAGCATACTTCAGAGGGAATACAAGTATTTGACCTATTTGAGCTTTTACAATCCTGAGATTTATTTATACATATTGAATACCTGCCACCTGCCGGGCTCTAATCTTGGCCCTGGGGACACCGTGGGTGACAGACAGTCACTACCGCTGCCCCCTGAAGCACCTAATGGATGAGATAAACTCTAGACAAGCAACTAAGCCAAGGTGTAACCTGCTGCCAGGTAGCGATAAGTGCTATTAATGTTAGTAAACCAGGGTGAAGAAATAGACAGTAACAGAGGGAACCACTTTTTGATAAGGCAAGGGGAGAAGTCCTTCCTGGGTTGGCAACTAAAACATTTTAGCAGAAATCCGAATGAAATGACTGAGTGAGCCAGTCAGAGATCTGGGGGAAGAACATTGCAAGCAGATGAAACAGCAACTACAAACGTTTTAAAGTTGAAATCCATTTAGCTTGTTAGAAATAAAAAAAAGAGTGGAACAAACCAGGGGGAAACTGGTAGGATGGAGTTGAGAGCCACACACGTCCTCTCGCTTCACCAGATCACAGTCCAGAGCTCTCTGCACGCCACACTCAGCGTTCCCGTGCCTGTCTACGCACGTAACACGCAGCGTCAGGTAGCGGTAGTTGCGAACTGACTTTGCCTTCTCCAACTGCACAACGTTCGTTCCAACCAACCAATCTCTCGCTCTCGGTCTCTTCCTTTCTCAGCCTCTCTCAGTGCCTTTCTTTCAGTCTCTGTCGGCATGGGATCCCTCTGGGTGTTCTGCCTTGTCTCTCACCCTCCGTTTGGTGGAGAGTACCACACTACTTTTGTGCTTGTTCTCAATTGATAAAGGATTTTTCATCTGTTTTTGTTTTGCTAAATGTTTCTTTTTTAGAAATTGGCACCACCGTGCACTTCAAGCCAAAAGGTATGGTTCTTATTTCTAATTACCTTCTACGTGTTTAAATTAAAATCCATGGCAGTATGTTGGGGTCTTATACAGTGGAGTCTATTTCATCTCAATAGTTTGTAATGATAATTTCCATAACACATTTGCCACTATTTTTTTCCTAAATTGCAGACTTTCTTCTTCACAAAAAGCCCCTTGTCCAACCCATGTCTGCTCCATAGTTTTACATCTCTGGAACTGAGCAACTTAGCCCCCTCCCGCATTTCTTATCTTAAGCGTCCATGGTTATTTCTTGCAGAGCCATGCTGTTGGAAAGGTTCACTGTCCAGTCACAGGGCTCTCAGAAGAGACACAGAGCCTACCTTCCTGTTCCTTGTTGGCTATTCAAGCTGATGTGTTTCTGAGGAAAATAGAGCAGGATCTCCTAAAACGAAGCCCTTGAGAATTTCATCCTCCCTCCTGCCTCAGCGTCCCCCAGGTCTTCACCTCACCTCCCCCTGCCACAGCACACCTGGGGTCTCCCAAGATTTGCCTTTTTGTACCCTCCAACTGCCCACATGGTTCCACCAGCCATGCGGCGTGTAGTTCACACACTTTCCCCAACAAAGACGGTGCAATCAGGTTAAAGCTTCAGAAAATGGACCCTAAAATGCAAACAATTACTAATTTGAAGGTGCCCTCTTTACACATCCAAGAGAAAGCTTCAGATCACAAGGCCACAAGAGGAACCTATGTGGCCAGACACCACCCTCCTTAAGTCATTGGAGCCACCCACTTGGATTGGTAATCATCTCATATGAAGATGTCTTCTTCTCTGAGCCTCAGAGGAGATGAGACAACCAAGATCATTATCAATAGTGAAAACCTATCTCTGTGGGGTTTAGTCCCCACCAGTGACCAGGAACCACAGAGATTAGGGACACTGTGTTGATTACTCTCAGGAAATGGCCAGCACTTTGCTTATGGCCAGCTCTAGCCAGTCCTCCCAGAAGAAAAACAAAAATATATGTATAGGACCAACATCATTTGGGGCAAGAAAGTATAAGGTGCTGTCCAGTTTAGCCCTCCTCTCCCCAGTGCCATGATTATCAGTTGCAGTTGAATCTTAAAGTAGTGAAACATATGATACCTCAGAGCGTCGGTGTGGATGGAGAAATAAGGCATAGGATGTTTTCCTTTTCTTTTTTTTAAATTTCAGAGACCATTGAGATAAATCCCTAGTGTCACCCAAAGTAATTCTAAGTACTGGCCTAAACTTTCACAGTTTTTCATGCCAAAATATTTGATGCTGTTTTAATGGGAAAAAATGATAATTCCAATTTTACTGTGAGAATATTTCAGCCTTACCCAAGACACACTTCATAGAGAGCGGAGGTGATGCATAAGGAATTATGTAGGAGGAGCCCAAATTTAATTCTAAGACACCATGCTCAAAGGAAACATCTACGTATCTCCTCTTCCTATCTGCTCCAGCCAAGACCGCAGCACAGACTCGAATCCCCAGAGTTCCTTCACCGGAGGAAGCTGTACTGGCTGAGCGTGGAGAGCAGGTGGCGCCAAAGGCCGTGCTTTCAGGCCTCCCTTAAACATGGCTTCCTGGTCCAGCTCCTGCCTCCTCTGCACAACCAGATAAGATCTAGGAGAGATTTGGGAGATTATTTTTCTCTTTCACTTAACTACTGCTTTGTATATTGTTCAGGTTTTTGTCTTATTTTCAGTCACTCAGTCAGCCTTAGTAGTTAATTCTAAGAATAATTCAAATGTAAACTTGCCTGGCCTTCTCTCGTGTGGCAGAACTCTGCACAGAGAGACAATTATGATTGACCTGGATTGCTTAGTGGATGAAAGGTTGTCCAACAACCACGGAGGCTGTAACTAATGATCATTCTGATTCAATGTAGTTCTCAGTCCAGGAAACAAGCCCTAAATACCCAGAAGCAACAGAAATGCGCCGATCACTTGAATCACAAACTGTCTGTCAGAGCATGCTCCCTAAAGCAGGTGCTGAAAAATCACCTGTCCATCCTGCCTCAGGTTTGTAGTGTACACACCTTGCCAAAACATGCTCATATTCCTCCACTTCAGGATGCTTTATCGGTCTTGCCCTTAGTCACAAATTCCCTTTTTAAGTGCTGTCATGGCAAAGGGCAGCCAGCGTTCACCTGGATGCAGTCTCACTTATCCTGTCCTGGGCTGAGCACCTAGGCCTGGTGAGTTGACTCAAGACCTTTAATCTTGCTGCAGCTGCATTTGGCCCCTTTGGGTCAAACATTAAAAGCCTTGACCCAATTCACAAACCAATCCTTTGATTCAGGGGTAATCCAAACATCTATAGTTAATAACAATGATGATTCTGCTACCACATGTTGAAAGTTTCTCAGAAACCACACATAAAAGTGTATGCACACATACACGCATATGGAATGTAGCTAACGACCAAGATATGATATTTGTCTGTTATATGAAGAACATGTAGCAATTCTTAACCTGTAGTTCTAATCACCCATTTATTCTTAAGGCTAGATTACATGTGCAGACTCTTACTTTCATTCTATCTGTCTGTAGATAAAAGTACTTGCTGAGTCTGGCCATCTGGTGTGGGAAATAAGATTTATCATTTGCATTTCCACAAATAAGCAGAAATTTCATAACTATGAACTAAAACATAATTAACGATTGTGCTGATTATTTTTCCCTGAAATGGCCATTAACTGAAGCACTCTCCTACACAGCCGTCTATACGTATCTATGAGTATAATTGCATGCACGCTTGCGATGAGTTCCCAACTGTCACCCATTCACCTTTGCATTTTTTGAGCCTATTTATGTACTCTCAAAGCCAATTGTGAAAAGAGCAAGTCATATAAGTACATCAAATAGCTATCTGAGAGCACTTAATAAATAATATTGAGAGAGATGAAGATACCTTTAACAAACCCACAAGCTTCACTTCAAAGATCTAATAATTTTATTAAGGATAAAATTAAAGATTATTAATACAGTCATTTACTGGGAATCCCTATATATAAGATAGAATACCATGTAAAAGTAATAGTGTATTCTCAATTATGTGTATGAAAAGACCAATAATAACTGTGTATATTGTATGTGTATATGTGAATATGTATAGAACATATATTCTTCTCTTTGTATCTACATATAGATGTGTGGCCATACATTAGAAATGTGTTATATTGAATATGTTGTTCTAGGTTCATATATGTCCATATCAGAATGAAGGAATTTCAGCTTTCTCAAACATTCACTGCCCTTCACAGGGAGTGACAAGGCGAGGCTCCCAGGTGCAGCTCACCTCCAAGGTGCCTGACAGATGATCGAGCCTGCCCCAGCACTCAAAACGAGATTAAGGAATGGGCAGAATTAGACTCTTTATGGAAACCTTCTGTTTCACACTATCCCTAGAGCAAAACAAACATCATTTTCATTTAACCTTATATGGCCTTGATTTGTGTGTAGTCTTTTTCTTCTTTGGAAGCCTCACTGACACACCAATTCAAACAAATGTGCCACGGAGCTCACGCCTTTTACAGCACGTAGAAGGACTCAAAGCGCCATCAGGCCCCAGCCCCGGGGAGCTGCCATCAGGAGAGCTTAAAGACACCAGGGGCCAAAAAAAGGGCGGGGGCCAGGGAGGGAGTGGAGTAGGAACGGCATTGAGCTAAGACTCAGAATACCTGGATTCCAGTGCCTGGTCTGCAGTTAACTAATAAGGTGCCTTATGCAGGATACCTGATCTTCTTCTTGCACCTTAATTCCTCATGAAAAGCATGAACCTGAAGGTAGCTAAATGTCTTTTTATTAATATGATCCTATAGCCATTCAAAAAATTGAAGGATTGATTGATTGAATATTTAAAATTTTAATCTGTATTTCCATATCTTTACATATAATAAAGCTCATTTTTATACTATAACTATGCTGTTTGAAGTTTGTATATATTCATATCTTTATAATAACTAGTATTTTTAACATTTTAGGAAGGCATTCTAGTACAAACATTTTATTGAAATCATTTTTTAAAGATAATGGATGCCTTCATGTTGTTTTGTTTGTTCTGGCTATTGCTTTAAACAAATCAAAATTTCATTTGCCAAACGTTTCACGAGAGAGTCGTCGACACCCCTTCACTGGGTAACTTCACCGTGTAGTAGTGACAGGCAAAGATGCAGAAACCAGCTGTGTGGGTAAAAACCCAGCTTGCTGGCTGTGTGAACTTGTGAAAGTGATTCTCCTTCTCTCTGCTGTGATCTCACTGTGGAACAGGGCTCATAGTGCACCTGCCTCGTAGCGTGGCTGTGTGCTCATATTTGTAAAGCATTTACAACAGTGCTTTGTGCTAAGAGCTAAGTAATTGTTTATTGGGTTTGTTTGGTTGCTCTTGCTATTATTATTTACAAAAATGCATAGAATAAGAGAATATTCTTGAATTCAAAACTTTCCCTGTTCTTTTACTTCTGATCTTCTATGTCTATTGACAATTTTGGCAACATTCACATACCAGAGGATGCCTCCATCATACTTGCAAACCATTGTAAGTTTATTTTTTTAAAGATTTTATTTATTTTTAGACAGAGGGGAAGGGAGGGAGAAAGAGAGGGAAAGAAACATCACTGAGTGGTGAACTCACACCGCCCACCCAACTGGGGACCTGGTCCACAACCCAGACATGTGCCCTGATTGGGAATCGAACCAGCGACTCTCGGTTCACAGGCTGGTGCTCAGTCCACTGAGCCACACCAGCCAGGGCAGTAAGTTTAAATGCACATGGGCACATACTCACACACACACTCCTTCACATACATTCATCTGCATATGTGCCCTCAAAACTTCAAAGAGACCCATAATTACAGTTACACCGATCTCTCTTTTGAATGTCATCACCTAAGCATACAGCCTTAAATCCCAAAGTCCTGGGTGTGAAAAACACTAATATCTCCTTCTTATAATGGATCTATACGAACAAAACTGTAAAAAAGGGGAGAGTGGACAAGCAAAGCATAGAAGACAAGCTCTTCAGACCTACGTTTTCTTCCCCAACCCCCCTCTTTCTGTCAACACATAGATCACGTCTCCACTTTTCCTCTCCAATCCAATCTTCCTCTTGATCTATAGCCACACAGTCACCCCAAATCATGTCCACCTGGGGAAAACTGGGGTGGCTGTGGGCAAGACACACAGGCTGCTACTCCAGGATAAATTCTGGGCAAGTTCAAGTCTCAGTTCTGCTTCTGCTTTGGACCTGCCTCTGAAACACTCTGTCTGTTTGTTGTTTCCTGTTGTTGTGGTTGTCTTTTATTTTATTTTTATTTTATTTATTTTTAATAGAATTTATTTATTTACTTTTAGAGAGAGGGGAAGGGAAGGAGAAAGAGGAGGAGAGAAATATCAATGTGTGGTTGCCTCTCAGACACTCCCTACTGGGGACCTGGCCTGCAACCCAGGCATTTGCCCTGACTGGGAATTGAACTGGTGACCGTTTGTTTTATAGGCCCATGCTCAATCCACTGAGCCACAACAGCCAGGGCTGCTTTTGATTTTTAAAGTGTCAAATAAAGAGTTTAGACTACATGATCCTCTGTTTCCTCTTAAAATTCTACAATGAGTTGACTTATTTTCCACCTTGCAGCTGAAGTGTCACCAGTCAATATTACTTTGAAACAGCTCCCCTCCCTATAACCAATAAATAATTACTGCTTCCCTCCTGAGAAACAAGAGAATCACAGATTGGTTCCATGTTTTATTGATGAAGATGCTGTGATAAATTTGCTGGAGGAGCTCGCGTCTGGCTGTGGAAGGACCCTCACCAATGCCTGGCATATTAACGAGTGCTGGCATCAGGTGCCATGCGAGCAGGGTGTGCACGGGGTGGCTGGTGAGGAGGAGCCCGTTGTACTATCAGAGGCATCAGTGATAGCCAGTTTAGGGCCTTCTCTGATGGAGCATTTTATATTTAGAGGTGTTTCAACCAATGATACTCCTTAAGATGTTTATAGCTCAAGAAGGACTCAGGAAAGATTGTGAGATCCTGTTGGGCTGTACATAGCGCACTGACTTGGAAGTGCTGGTACCTGTCCTGGTCTTATCTCTGCTGCCGTGAGCAGTCTGCTGCAACATAGAGTGGGCTGGATGTAACTGTTCTCTTTTCTCTCTCTCTCTTTTGCACTGCAGGACCTGGGTCGGTGAGAGGAATAAACGGATCCATCAGTCTGGCCGTACCACTGTGGCTGCTGGCAGCTTCTCTGCTCTGCCTTCTCAGCAAATGTTAATAGAATAAAAATTTTAAAATAATTTTAAAAAACACAAAAATGCATCACACAGGATACAGAGAGAGAGAGAAAGACAGAGAGAGATGGGGGGAGACTGTTAATTTCACAACTTTGTGTGTTTATAAATAAAGGGGAAAATAAGAAAAGGAAGAAGAAAATCAACATTTAAAACAATTTCAAAGTCCATCAATAAATATTTGAGTATAATTCAGGGTGGGAAAGTTCTGCCAGGATATGTGTATATCTAAGCAAGTGTATGCTCTGTGAAGACTATGTCATACTAAGGACATCCAGATGTTGTAAAAGTAAGACAAGTGAAGAAGTACCCGATGGACATTAAGCCCCCCATACACACTTTATCCTTCCTCCATCTTTTTTCATGCCTGAGGAAAAAAAATAAGGTCTTGCTTTTGGTGTGTATATTCCCCTCATTTTTTCATTGTTTTTCATTTGAGCTGACTCGTAACCATTTCAGACTATCAATGAAATCCAAGCAGGCGTTTCTGCCTGCACTCTCCCCAACTTTTAAGGTCATCTCCTCCCCTTCAGTGTGTTCTCTCTCTACACACCCATCCCAGAAATTCCCTTTAATCTCCACCTGCCCCCACCACTCTCTTCCCCCGCCACCCCTGAGCACTAGTCATGCCGCAAATGCTAGGAAGTGCCGTTTTAATTTCTCCGCTGCGCGTGCGTGCTCACGTCTTTCGCTCTCACGTGGGTGTACATGTGTGTGAGCGTGTGTGTCCCTCTAAAGCATGCCAAGGGAATGGTCCATGTGTACATAGACTTCGTGCTGTAGATACTGTCCCGCATTGTAATTGTGAGGCGCAGCTGTGACAGGTCGCTGGGGGACGTGGTGTGGAAGGAGGCAAGGAGCAGAGGCCCGCCCCGTCCATGGCTGTCACATGACATGAGTGTGTATTCAAACCGAGCTGTGCCCCCTCTAAGGGCGGAACCTCATATTTCTCCTAGTCCAATCATCAGAACCCAGTCGAGAGTCACTCAGAATATCACTGTAAATGAAAGTGCCTACTATTGATGGGGTGAGCAAACAGTAGAGAAATCAGTGACGTGGATGAGGCGACTTAGGAGAGAAGGTTTCTGATTTCACTCTTGTTCCATGAGTCTGAGGGATTCATAGATTTGCTGGCTTGCTGCAGGCTGGGTCCTGTTCTGCAGGGGTGAGTAGCATGTGCTGAATAAATCCCCAGATGCAGAAGGTCTCCGAGTGTTAACTTCCAATGAGAGGATAAGGAGCCATGTGGAGATATAAGCAGACCCATTTTGCCCCCTCCCTCATCTTCAAGTAACACTGCATTTGCCCCATGGATTCCCCTGAGCAGAGATTATTTCCTATTTCAGATAAAATACAATGAGAGTGAGCGAAGCAAGAGAAGTGGATAGGTGCTCAGATCCTTACTCGTGTTGTAGAGATAATGGACAGAGCTCTAATATAAAGCACTGACCCTGATAACAAGGAATACACTCCTGTGTTCCTTTGCAGATCTTTGTCCTGGTGTTCTAGGCTGGCACGTTATTTGGTTGTCCACATTAGCTCCCGTCTCTTCCACTGATAGTGTTTGCTGCACCATTGTCCATAACAATCCGTCATTATTCTAGGCCAGGCCACTAGGAATGGAGTTATATTCCAATTTCCTTGATAACTTTTGGCTTCTAGTCTCCTGAAAAAGATACAGTGGGGGATATGCTATTTAAGTCTACATCAAAAAGTATCATCTTGCCATTAACACTGAAACGCGAGTTATTGAGTCTTAACCAAAAGAGCTGGGAAACGTAATAATTTATGCAGAAGTTGTATGCCTACCACAAAGCTTGACATCATCACAACAGAAGGATTATCTCAGGAAAGACCTTGCAAAGAGAGCTGGCTCTATGTGCATAGATAGCTTTGTCATGAAACGAACACTATAGGAGACATTGGAAGTGACTCAGTTTATGAAAGGACAGACAATGATTATCAAGGTCATAATTGGAAGTGTCTTAGCAGAACCAAATATGGTACCTCACCAAGTTTTGAAACCTAAAAAATAGCTGTCATGTGCTATAAAACAGGAAATTTCTAACTGCAAATAAAAACAAGGAAGAAGGGAAAGAAGGGAGGGAGGGCAGGAGGAAGGAAGAAAAGAAGGAAAGAAGGAAAATTTCTCTTGACAGATTTTAATTCAAGCCTCTTTGCAATGAATCTATGACCATAATAATCTCCTTGATAAGCAGTATGTAATCTCTTCTAAGAGATTCTATTGGTTTTTTAGAAGTTTATCACCAATCTTCTCTTATGATTTTGTAGTTTAGACATAAAATGGAAGAACAAATTGAGCTTGGGGATCATTAAGAGCATTTATGGTAAATCCTGCTGTAGATAGGAAATTACTAAAATACAGGGAAGGTTGGCCATATTCCTATGCAGTGTCAACTTAATGACAATCAGAGATTTCTCTAACAATTTGGTCTTCTTAGTGCAGGATTTAAAGTTTATCATCCTTGATGGTAAATGTTCCCCATATGTATGAAGAGCCAGCCACATCCTTAAGTAGAAGCTTTAGGAGAATACACGCTAATTTAAAGATATATGAGGAAAGTAACAGGAGTTAATTCAATTTAGTATCAGTGTCAGGAACAGATCTTGGTGGCATGTCACAGATTCTAATCATATACCTAGATTTCTTATTGCCCCCACCCTAAGGACAAGGTCTTGATTTTATGGAAGAAAATTCTCCATTGAAAGGAATGTCTTTGCCTTGTCAGCACCATTTGTTCCCTGAGTTTTAATACGATGGACCATATATTAAACATAATTAAACATTTATTGAATAGTGTGGTTTTTGCATATATCTCTAGCAGGCTCTGAGAATTTTAAAGTCATCCTGGCTCCTGTTTCAGAGCAAACATTGACCCCAGTAATCTTACGGGTTTGAGAATGTCTCTAAGCAATGTGAAGAATGGAGAAAGGTCAGAAAAAAGGTAGAAGCCGCAGGACTGTCACCAAGGAATTGAGTCTGAACATGGGACTTCTTGGAATTTAGTTCGTTAGTTTATCATATTGTTATAAATTCCCTCAAGAATCTTGTCCCCTGGTGATCCAAGCTTAAACTCTGAACTGAAAAGAACCTAGAGGTTAGAAGCAATCCACTGAGAAGAGTGAGTGAAGTGCATCAGTTAATCTGAATAGCTAATATGTTTAATGTTCTTTGTATGCAAAAGAAACATCATTATAAAACATAATCCTTAGACTCAATTTCCAGTTAAAAAAAAAGAATAAATAACCTTGACCCAGGGCACTTTCTGAACTATGAAAACTAATCTTAGGTGTTACAACTGCAGAATTATACATTCTGGATAATTGTTCATCAGAAGCTATTTGTCGTACTTCTTTTGAGACAAAATTTCCTTCTGCCCTAAAGGAACTGAGGCTTATGGGAAAGTCATTGAGTTTTCTGTCAGAAAGAATTGTCCCACTGACCTTCGCCTTCTCTCCCAAGTCAAGTGACTTCTTCCTTGTTATGGGCATTTTTAAACTATATATTTAGACAACTGGGGTTATTCATAGAGACCTTGTAAAAGTACTCGTGATTTTCATGTTCTTGGAGGTCAGAAACAGAGGTCTGTTTCTCCTCCAAAAATGGACTTACCTCCTTTGCACACAAAAACTAGACTCCTCAGCGTGAAATTGTATCTGAGTTATCACCCACCAAGTTGTTAGCTTCTCAACTACTCCAGAGTCACAATTTCCACCCCTGGTTCATTGTGGTTTGACTGTTTCCTTTGGCTCGTGTCCCAGAATTTCTCCTTTTGGTTTTCATAGGCCTTGAATTATTTGTGGAAAAATAATATATGTGTGTATGTTATTATTTTTTATCTTTACAGATGCTATATTTACAATATTATGTGTATTAGAAGACAAATCTAGAATAATTGTTAAAACCTAAAAGGAAGAAGAGTACCGAATTTGGTTTAAAAAAGGAGCTATGCTTCATTTAGAAAGTCATGAAGTCCCATTTTTTCCATTTCGTTATTTATTTAAAAGAAATTTGTTTATGGACCATGTTCCATGGGATTATTTTTCTCTTTATCTTCAAAACCTTTTAGCTTATATTTAGTCTTGGTTCTCAATTGCTATTATTTTTATAGAAATATAAATGTAATGCAATATCTGACCTATAAAAACTATTATTCTGAGACAAAAGTTAAATATAGCAGAAAATAATGAGATAAGACCCTGAGTTAAGAAATTCAAATCAGTTTAGAAAGCCTCCTTTCTTAAGTTTTTAAAATATTTCTCCTACAAAGACTGCATTTGCCCCAGTGATGTGAATTTTGCACTATGGTTGGCATAAGATCTGTGCACATCTCCCTAAATGCAAAATGGAGTTTACACTTATGTGCGTACTGGTGGAAGAAAAGTAAACTACTCTCGTTTGCATGTAGCTATGTTGTCAAATGTGGCCAAGTGAGATTCAGGAAGGAATTCTTCACCCAGCAATGTCCATTACTTTCCTCCTGGCCAGGAAGCTGGTATTCACATTAGGACTAGGGTTAATATTATACTAGTGCAAATGTTTATGGATATTATGAAAAACTTATTTTAAAATCTTGATTTCCTTTCAGTGTATTTACATTTAGTGTGCTGATTAATAAATTAGGCACCAATCATGTGTAAATCAATGTAAATCACTAGTTTATGTACATAATATAAACTATGTAAACTTCAGTTTTCAGGCAGGGCCCAAGTTCAGTTAAACCTGTGAATCTTAAAGGAAAAGTAGATTAAAATAAATAAAAGCCAAAGCTTTTCACAGTCAGAATGGGAAGAAGTATGACTAATGGCCCACACGCAAGGTTGCCCCAGAAAAAGGAAGCAGACCCATAGGAAGTGTTAGAGGCTTATAACCCGCCCAAGTCACAGGAAGTCACTCCTTTGTCCCTTCCCAACCTAAGTGGAGTTTCTCCCAGCTGTTTCCACAATAGCCTCACCTGACCCCCAAAGCAAAGGAAATGATGAGATAGGGAGGGAGGAATTTTAAAGGTTCTTGTGTCTGGTGCATCAACTCTCAAATGTCTTCTTGTTACTTTTTACTCACCATCTAAGATGTCTTATTGAAATAGCTCCAAGGAAGTCAACTATGCTTTGATGAACAAAATATTACTCAGTTTTAGTTTTCCATCCACCAAAGACCCTGGGAAATCTTTGTCATCTTAATCATAAAATATTGTGGGATATAAGAAATATGGTATATCTTTGAGAAATATCCTGCTAAATCACCCTAGGAAATAACTACTTTTACTTAATCCAGTAGAACTTTATGTCTACATATCTATTCAGAATATTGCAAATGGGAACAAAATCATTTCAATTGGGAGTATGTCTCTCAGACACTTTCTCTCTCTTGGGGCCTTTTTGAAATGTCTGATGTGTTTAACAGACATATACAGTTTTTCTAGAATCTAAACAACTGATACCTAAAGAGTCATCGAAGAGATGAATTCAAGGACCACATGAATTTTCTGAAAGACTGCATTAGAAAGAAAGTTAGGTCAAGTTAATAATCCACTTAAAATACTCTCCTCTACCCAAGATAAATGACAACTTTAAAGTGGGGTGGAAAGTGTACAGGATTGGAAGTCAGGAGAACTTGGTTCAGCCCTGAGTCCAGCCACAAACAAGCTATGTGACCTTAAGCAAGTCATTTAAACTTCCTGATTCTTGGTTTTCTCATCCTGAAAGTGAGGAATGTGAGTGACATCTCTAAAACCTCTGGCAACCCTAAACTCTCTGATTCTGAACAAGAATCTAATACCATATAGTGCTGTGCCCAGCTAATTATTCCAAGCAGTTGTTTGTCATCTCTAGTTTGGTCTCTGGACTGTCTGCACTTCTCAGAACCGTCATTCCACCATCTCCATTTCAAAAGCCAAAACTTCCAAGAATGTAGGATCTCTGGACTGGTTCTACAATTTTCTTCTTATCAAAACTTCTTAGCAATGTTGAGAAGGGACATGTTCAAACTAAACTGAAGGCAGTGAAGTAGCTAGGGTTATTTCCTTATTGATAATAAAATCTAACCGTTGAACTATATTCCAATAAGCTTTCACAGGAAGGAAAATAATTGAGTATTATGCATGTAACAAGTGAGGAAGTTGTGTATATGAAAGGAAACATCAGTTTTCGCTCATCCTGGGCCAAGTGCCTCACTTCAGTAAATATATGTCCTTGAAAACACTTGGCTTGTGCTGGTGACGGTAAGCATGTTCAAAAAGGCAGTTGCCTGAGAAAAGGACAAGATTAGGTATCATTTTGGAAGGAATTTCTTATGGCATAAGTTTCTCTAAACTTGACTTACAGGCTATGAAGTCAAGCAAGTACATGGAGAGAGAAAAAACATGTCAATACCATCTAGAGAAAAACAGTTGAAAATAGGACAAAAAATAAACACATTTTAGGAGGTTACAGATCTAAATATAGTAAGAGTTGCTGTGAAGGCCAAAAACCAAATGTCAAAGTTTAGTGCTCTGAGAAGAGGGTAAACAGGAAGGCTGGTTTCTCAGCGGTTAATTGGGAATTGCTTTCTTGTGCCATGTTCTGGACAGATTAAGTACAGACCCACTTGTCTCGCCCCATCCCAGCGTAGCTCCACACTGTCCTAGAGGCTCAGTTTAGCATCTGTCCAATGGTAGCTTTCCATGCATTGCCTAAGAGAACAGAAAGATTCAGAGTCTCCTGTACACCAGAGCAGGGCTTACACATAAGCTCTGCATTACTATCACTTTATGTAGATAAGGAAATGCAATGTACTTAGAATACTTACAAAGCTCCCCTAAGTGGGAAAATGACCTGCCCACAGGACAACTCCCCATTTCCATAGATATTTCAGAAGTGCCACTTTTTGAGTGGTGCTCCTGGATCTGCTCCTTCAGCTCTGTCCTTCTCTGCACAAGCCCTCTCTATGTAAAGTCAGGCACAGAGTTAAAATCTGCTTCTCGCAAATGAAAACACCTGAACTATTAGCTTCATGGCACGCGGTAGTAATTCTAAGCTATTTGGAGCCTTTTTGAACCCACTTCCCTAAGTCTTTGCTCTTCACCAGAGAATATAAATGGTTCATCCTGGTGAATTATGGCCCAAGTTCTGCAACCTAAGTATTTACTGGGAGTGGGAGAAGGTTACAGGGAGGGAATCACAGGGGGAAGGGAGCACGGGAGAAAACCTCCAGCTCCCTCCCCCCGTCCCCAGTGCTTCACCCCTCCCTTCTCACTGCTGTACTGAATGGTGTATAAATCCTGCTCTTGGTTAGAGTTCTCCTTATTAACAGTGTTATATACATATAAATATATATAAATATATAAATATATTCCTTTTTTCAGCCCTGTAGACATCAACAGAATTTTCCTTGATATAAACACATGGCCATTTTTTGTGGGGTTTTTTTGTTGATTTTGGTTGTTCAAGGTTTTAAATTTTTGTTTATTGGGTGGATTTTTTCCTCCTGGATACTAGCTCTGTGAAGAAACAAAAAAGCGCAGTGTGTGTAAAAAAAAAATTAAAATTTAAAAAAAGCTTTTTTCCTTTTCTTTTTCAATGTATTTAAATTCTGTTTCTCTCTTCTGTTACTTTACACGTATGAATGCTCTGCTCTTCTGTGATCTTAAAACAAAATGAAATAAATGTGAAAAGGAGATGTGTCTTCATTAACCCGAGTCAGCATTCTTGTTGTTGAATGCACTGCTTCTTGGAAGTGTTCATAAATAAGATATGGAATGAAGCCAATGATAATGAAAATCATGTGAGCAATGAGTGAACAAAATACTGAAGAATCGCTTGAAGTCTCTCTGTCAATGTCTCTTTTCTCTCCAGAATGGACTGTGTTATTTACAATAATATTCTTCATCTAAGCAAAGAGATTATCTGAAAGTTTCTCTTTAGCTCACTTAAAGGAGCATACAAAATAAACTCAAATTACTATCGGGAAGCTACAGATAAAGCATTAAGAAGTTCTCGACTGTAAGACTAGAGTAAGGCCCTAAGGCATATCAAAAAACATTGAGGGTACACCCTTTTTTTAAGTCTTCATTACAGTTTATCTTTAAGGGTTAGTTTTCATAGGATCCTACCTGATAGAATTAGAAGGAACTAAGCTACCTTCTAAAGCCACCTATTATCTTCTACTTATGAAAAAAAGCAGTTTGTTTTCTATTCTTGCTCAGAGCTATTTTACCTTCACCAAATGTTTCCAGAATCTCCATAGAATTCCTATAGTTTTGGGGACAGATAGGAGATGGCAAGAGAGAATGAGAAATAAGCAATCCAGAATCCAAAGAGGTGAGTGAACCAACCGTATATCAGAAGTGATTAGGAAGGTCTGAAGTTTGTCTCTTAGGAACCAAAATGGGTCAGAAAACCAAGAGAACTGATCCCAAATCTCAGTGGGTGGCTGGGGGAGAGGGTAGGGAAATGAGCACTCATGATCAGCCTCAATAATTAACAAAGTCTCTCAGAAGCAAGACCTCGGTCTCCTCTGATTCAAAGAGACATGATTAAGAACCCATTCTCCCCAAATTTGCATTTTATATGAAACTCTGAAAATGTTCTTCTTCAATAAGTTTGCCAAACTCAAGGTTAAAGACACAGCCCTCAAATAAGACAGACCTCACATCAGACACCAGCCACAAATTTGGGGTCCTCAAGCCAACCTCATTTCTGACCAGCTGGCAAAACTATCCTCTCTGATTGAATAATTTCTTGAAAGACTCACAGAATTCAAAAAGGTGTTATACTTATGATTACAATTTTATTATAGCAAAAGGATGCAAATCAGAACAAGCCAAAGGGAGAGACACACAGGGCAAAGCCTGAGAGAGCCCCAGATGTGGAGTTCCCACCGTCTCCCTGTGGACTAGGACACATTGCCCCCCCAGCACTCTGACATGAGACGGTACACAGAATGTTGCCCAAGCTCTGGCGCCCAGAGCTTATATTGGAGTTTCGTTACTTAGGCATGAGTGATTGAATCACTGGTTACACAGTTGAAATCAATCTTCAGTCTCCCTCCCCTGCCAGGATTTCAGGCTCGTATCACTATGACACAACTCGAAGCTCCAATATTTTAACCACATGGTTGGTTTTTCTGGCACAGCTGGTCCCATCCTGAGTTATCTCCTTAGGGGCCTACCATGAGTCACCTCCTTCGCATCAACTATGAAGTGTGGCTTAAGAGGGAACCAACATGAGTAACAAAGAAACTCCTACCAACAGTGCTCCTCAACTTATGATGGGTGTTATCTCTGGATAAACCCATTTCATCAGTAATTGAAAAAATCGTAAATCAAAAATGCACTTAATACACTTAACCTACCAAACATCACAGCTTAGCCTAACCTACAGTAAACATGCTCGGAACACTCACATTAGCCTATAGTTGGGCACTTATCTTGCATTTCATCTCAAGAGTAATTGCCTTCCTCTTCTCACCAGAAGCAG
Organism: Micronycteris hirsuta; assembly: GCA_004026765.1. Taxonomy (NCBI): domain Eukaryota; kingdom Metazoa; phylum Chordata; class Mammalia; order Chiroptera; family Phyllostomidae; genus Micronycteris; species Micronycteris hirsuta. Next base: position 96,751 of record PVJI01003564.1, read on the forward strand.
GAGACACAGGTTTGGCTTTTATAGACGTGATGGTGTAGGGAAACACAAAATACAATATCCAGAAATTGCTGGCAACACAGTTCACTGTAGAGTATTGGCTGTTTACCCCCATGATTCCATGGCAGTCTGGGAGCCCTGGCTTACCACCACTGCCTGGCATCGCGAGAGAGTATTGTCCTACAGATTTCTAGCCCGGGAAAAGGTCCGAATTCGAAGTACAGTTTCTACTGAATGCATATCAGTTTCGCAAAATCATAAGTTGAACCTTTGTAAGTAGGGGACTGGCTGTACTTGGAAAATTTCAAGGACCTAGAGTTTACCTCCCAGGAACCAGGGACAAAGGCTAGCCAAAGTCTTTATTATATACCTGTTGTTGCCAATCTTGTACAAAACCACTTGGAGTCGCTAATGGCATTGTTCCTCACCGGCTTGAGATTTTTTTTCCTTTAAGCCACAGAAACTTCAGGGTTCAAAAGTTAACACCCCATCAAGGCTTTGCCATCACTAGTGCTTCAGAAGAAATTCCTCCTAATATAGGCCATTTTTTAATGTCCATCTATTTAAAAGTATGTTCAAAACAGCATGTAAGAGCTGGGAAGAAGGCAAGTGTTCTAACTTCTGAAAGAAAGAGACATGATTTTCACCCTTGTGATCCTTGTAAACATGCTTCCCAGGTCTGGCCAACCCCTCCCAGCCCAGACAAGCTCCACTGCCCTGAACAGTTTAGTCAGGCTTGGAGAACCCTTCCCAGAAAGAAATGAGTCAAGAAGAGGCCTGGGTTATACCCATTAAATACATATGGGTTCTCCAAAAACACAGACATTCCCTACCCTACCCTCCCTCACCATGCAGCCATGTGCTAAGACATGGAGACTCTGTATCAGGGCCTGACTAGTGATAAAATGTGGAAAGATACAGAGCTCTCCCTGTGTATCTGTTAATCCTTTGTTTTATAAACTCTGACTTCTGGTGAGAAATCCTAAATGAAGTTTCTTTTTTTAAAAAATATGAAATATGGTTCATTATGGAAATAAAGTGTTACACAATCATACAAGAAGTTGGGCAAGAAAAGGTCTGCAAAGGTAGCTGAGAGAGCAGAAAAAGTTCTGACCCCACCCTTCTGAAGAACTGTTACTTCAGATAGACAAGTAGGAGCTTGCAAGAGAATACGGGATGTGGGGCACATCCAGCTAGAGCAGAGTGGAGTGGGAGAGCAGGTGGAAAGTCAACGGGAAGCTCCTGCCTTTGCTTTGTTAGTCAGCCTGAGGTTGCTGTAGGTCAGAAGAGCAGATGTCAAGAAGAGAGCTGGACACAGATCAAGGCAAGAGAAAACAAGGCAGAATCCACCATGGCTATTTCTCATGGCATCTAACCCTGACAATCTTCAGACATTATGACTGGTACTTCACTTCCAGCTTTACAACCTTCAGTAGATTCCATTTTTGGCCAACTTTAGCTAGGACCCACATAAGGAAAGGGATTCTGGGAAACATGGTTCCAGCTTTGCCAATTGGTCACAGCACAAAACTACCACAGACATTAACCTCCTCTTACAAACTATATACTTTATATATTTCTTTTTTATCTGTATGTACGTGTATACATACATACATGCAAATGATCTTAAACTCTGTGAGCATAGGGATTTTTATCTGTCCTACACATCTCAGTGTCTACAACAGTGCTTGATATATACTAAATACAGGATGAGGCAAAAGTAGATTTAAAGTTTTTCATATGGAAAAAATACAATAATTAATAAATAATATAAGAATAAAATCTATGTTAAATTATGATTTAATAATAAACTGTGTTTTGTGTAATCACGACTGTATTCAATGAACAATTGCTGGTAGAAGTTTTATTGTTACCTGGGTATGTGCCCCAATTGGTGGTTCTTTTAGGTCTTTTAATTAGCTGTATGTCTTAGTCCTCTATAAATGATTAAATGTGGGGCTTCAACATGTGATGCTTCCACGAGTAGGAAGATTGTTGGAAATATGTGCCTGCAAGATCTTGGGGAATTTCTAATGCTAACATATAAGGCCACCACTCTACCTGTGGGCACATTTTGGGGTAGGACTCACATCTGTTAAGGGTTAGCCATATAAGATGAGGAAGTATGACCTACTTAGACTATAGCAATTAATGTAAGAACAAGACATTGAACAAAATGAATTCCCAAGACCTTAATACCTGATGCTGAAGATATGCATCTCTATAGCTTAATTCTTGGTTTCCCATGGGTAAAGCTGACACACTAGGTCCATCTACATTATCCCTTTCTTTCCTTTTATACTCTGAACTACCTATAAACTTCCCTGAGCTTACAGACAGAAATAAGGCCACTGGTATTAGACTGAGTTTCTCCCTGGCCCCTCCCTTCCCCCAGGGTAGGGGCAGCTTCTCTCCTGCCAGATTGGGATTCCCCTCTCTACTCTCCAGTGATCTGGCCTAGCTCACCTTGTTACAATCCCCCCTTTAACACTTCTGGAGTTTGTAATCTTACAAAGACAATGGACAAAGGTATTGCTCTTCTGGAGCTACTTCCTGCTTGCCAAGAGCATAATCCTACCTGTCCCCTGGTCCAGGGATTTCTATCAAAAAAAAATAAGAGAGGTCTGGAGTAGAGTGAAGGGTTCAGAAGAGGGAGAAGGATCTTGCAGAGTCCAGGTCAGCTGGCTTTCCCTGGAAAGCAGCATATGCAATGTCCAAAGGACGGCACTGCTGGACAAATTGGCATCCTCATCATATTCTGGAGGCGGCAGATCTAGCAAGAAGGTTAGAAGGCACAGTCAAAACTGTAACAACTAAATGACAAAGGTAGGGATCAATTCTACAATGTCCCACATTAAGAAAAGTGGTTTTTTTTTTAGGAAGTTAAGCAAAGAGTTTCACACTTGTCTGAAGCCCTTTTGACTACTCTTCTTAACTCAGGTTCTAGGAGTTCCCCCTTTCACACTTCTGGCCCTTTTCTGCCCAAAGCATTACAGCATAAAAGAAAAGCAGTTTTGCATAAAACGAAAATGTAAAACAGTCTGTTAGGATATGAACCTGCCATCTTCTCAGATCACTGGCTAGCTGAATGAAGTGCCCATAAAGATTCAATCCCTGTCTCTGCTTAGTGGGTTCAGTATGTGACAGGCAGTACAAATGCTGGTCTTATTCCAGTTTTAGAATCAAAAGCTACCTGACAATACCTTGTCCATTCAAAACGTTCATAGTCCAGTCCTTTTAAGGAATTGTACAGTGGTTTTGCTATAAGTCCAAAGTTTGGAATCCAAATTTGGCAGAATCCTGTAATTCCTAAGAACCCACAAAGTTTCCTCCAGTTCTCTGGGGGTCTTAGTATAACAATGGCTTGCTTTCTACCCGCCATCAAGTTCCTGGTACCCTGTTTCAGTTGAAATCCCAGATATGCCACTTCCTGTTTGCAAATCTGGACCTTGTGAAGCAATACCTTATATCTACTCTTTGCTAAGTAATTTAGAACTGTGATGGGGTTGAGCAAACAGTCCTCATAGGTGCTACTAGCTATCAGTATGTCATCTACATGTTGCAAAATAACTCCTGATTTCAACTGAACATCCCTTAAGTCTTTTGCCAATACTTCCCCAAATACAGTCAAAGAGTTCTTAAATCCTTGTGCAGCACAGTCCAGCATTATCGGATCTTGGCTTTAGTCTCTAGGCCCTGCTTTGCAAAGGCAAACAATAATTGAGCCTGTTCATCTATTGGGGTGCAGGAAAATGGCAGCCTCAAGTCTGGGACTGATGTGATCAGTAGAGTAGAGAGATTGGGCACTGTAGGATGAATGTCCCGCACAGAATCATTTATGGCTCTAATATCCTATAAAAATCAATATTTGTCAGAGCAAGTCTTTTTGACCGGCAAAATAGGAATCTTATAGGGATACTGGCAAAACCAAATTTGTCCCGATTTTAAAAATTTCTGTAATATTGGCTGAATCCTCTCTAAAACCTCCTTTGGGGGGGGCTAATAAATTTTCCATGGGATCTACACTCCTTCTTTTAGGTTAACTTTTATGGATTGGACGTTAACCACTTTACCTGGGCTTCCATCAGCCCAAATGGTTTGATTGACCTGCTCACAGATCTCAGGTGGGAAAAGTTCACTCTGGGACCTTCCAGGCAAGTCAGGAGTGCCTGGAGACGGAGAGCATGTTCCAGTGGGATCTCAACACATAATTGCTGCTTTTCAGGGGAGAAAAGTTATTTTACATGCAATTTCAAAGTAAATCTTGGCCCAACAATGGGATGGGGCAATCTGGAAGGTAGAGGAAACTATGCATAAGCTTTTGATCTCCAAGCTAGCATTCCAGAGGTTAAAGGAATGCCTGTTTTTGTAATTACCCAGTCACACAGGTAACCATTACTGCATCCGAACTTGTCTTCATTAATTTTGTATTCAACACTGAGTATGTAGCTCCGGTATCTACAAGGAAATCAATTAGCTTGTTCCCCACAGTCAACTGTACCTGGGGCTCCTGTGAGGAAATAGTAATAGGTCATATGTCCAAAGGACCCCCTGGGCCTTCTCATTCATCATCAGACTCCCCTCTCCTTTCTAGCATTTCTCTGTGAGGGTTTTTATCATCTCTAGCTCTCCTTTGAGTGTCAGGCACTCCCTTCTCCAGAGGCCCTCTTCCTTGCAACAGGCACATTGATTGGCACCTATTGGGTCTTTCCTCTTTCCTTTAGGGCCTTGCTTCTTCCTTTGCCTTCCCGACCCTATTTCTAAGAACACTGTGGCATGTTTTATCTTCCTTGCTTTCTGGACGTTGTAAACTTTAAAAGGTACACCCACCAGCTGAGAGGAATTCATTCCCAATGCCCCATCTAAACTATGGAATTTCTTGCTGATATCCAGGGCACTTTTCCTAATAAGTCATTTCATCATCCGCACATTCTCTGGTGCCTGCAGGTTAGCATCAGTGTGCTTCCTATAGGCCTGATAGATCCCCTCCAGAAATTCAGAAGGATCATCATTTGGTTTTTGCTGAAGGGCCTGTATCATACTCATGATCTTTGGCTTGGGCACCCCTTTCCAAAATACACCTTAAGTAATGTTCCAGTAGGGCAAGGTTCCCACTGTTTGGGTCCCAGTTTCGCTCTGTCGAAGGAATTGCCCCAGCTGGGTTGGAGGCACCACTGGGATTCTCTTGATGGAGGCACAGAGCCTCTTCATTTATAAATAAGGATATTACCATCTCTCATCCACTGTTAGCAAGATATTAAGGAAAGCCTGTGCATCTGCTCAATTTGGATGATGAGTAGCAATAATGGAGGCAACGAAATCTATCATTTTCTGCAGATCCTCCCTATAGAGGGGTTGGAATTCTCCCAGTTCAGTAAGTCTGAAATGGAACTATTGGCTTCCTGGGCCCTACTTCAGGGGCAGCTAGCAGAGGGGATAGAGAGTGGGGAGGTCTCCCTGCCACCAACCCTTAGTTTCCTGGGTTTGGGGCATTAATGAGACCCGTCTCCTCATCCTCCTTTTCTTCCTATGCCCTACTATCAGGGAGGGGTTTTGAGGCCTCTTCCCTTCTCTGTACCATTAAGCAGTTCTCCGTCTCTGGTGAAACCTTATTATGCAATGACATAAATGGATTGACATAACTGATTTTGTCCCATTTGTCCAGCTGTTGGGAATACTGTTCCAAGTGTATGATGGTACAGTAACTCAGGAAACTATTTAGGTGCCATTTCCCCCCATAGTCTAAAATATACGTAGGCCACACAGTATTCAAGTAATAAGCCAATACCTCCTTAGACATTGGATAATAACTACATATTGAAGTCCACCAAAATTCTACCCTCCAGGAGCCAGCACGGAACTGCCCTTACTGGCATGGACATACAGGCCAAGACCTATGAGCAGAAAAATCCAAGGAAACTGAAAACATATAAACAAAACTAGCACCCACAATTCCATTATTCTAAAGAGTGCTCATCAGCAAATCTTGTGCCAATCAGTCTCACAAACCATGATCTCCAAGCAACGGCATTCCCAAAGCTTGGCCAGTTCTCACCCAGACCCCATTGTGTGGCCTCAAAACTTGAATGATCCTCACAACTTCTTAGAGTCTATCCCCTTCCCAGACTCATTTCCCTCCCACCTGTCAGGTGTGTTTAGGTGGCCAATGCCTCAGGCTGGTGTGTGGAGAATTTCCCAGAGACTGGGAAACCCCACAGCCCCACTCTCCCTTTTCTGGGGAGTGGGGTCGACCTTCCATGAGCAATTAATGCCATGCATGGCTGCCATTTATGTTAAAGAACAGCCAGTGCTGTTGAAGAACAGTCAGCAGGATTCTACTGCTTGCCGCCTATAGGCAAAACTAGAGTCAGAAGTCTGGTGGAAAAGGTAAGGTGTTGTTTATTTAAAGGTTGTACAGTTTTGGAGAATGACAGGTTTCTACCCCAAACCCCGCTCCCTTTAAAACATCCAAAGACATATAACCTGCCACCCTCTGCCAGGCCAGACCAGTTCGAGAATGTGCCTGGAATCCTTTTTCCCACTTAAAGTACTGTTCTTTGGGGAACACAGGTGGTGCTGGTATGCTCATCTACACTGCTTGGCAGGTTCCAGGTCACAGTTCGGCTCCAGCCGTCTGTGCACACTCGGCCAGGCCGGGTCCTGCAAACACAGCCATTGCTGCTTCCACTTTCTGTGCAGACAGGGCACAAGGAACTTTCCCAGACCATGCAGTCTCCAGGGCCCACTGGACTCAGGAACTCAGGCCCACTGTGGCCGACCAGACTAACTGGGGAAGGGGAAAGACTGCATGTATCTTGGCAAATTCTGTTTAAAGACTTGACTCAGAAATCCCTGTCCAACAGAGCGTCTGGCGTTTCAACCGCTGCACGCCGCTGTTAGCCATGTTTGTCAGCTCCCCAGTGCCTTTGCTCTGCTTCTGGCTGCCCTTGTGCAGAAGGGGGCAGAAGCTTCCCAGCCACACACAGGTGCAGAAGTGTCTCTGCCCAAGGTGGGGTGTCCAGTCCCCACAGCTCCAGCAGCCCTGTTGCCTTTGTTTACAGTAGCCCTAGGGTGTGGGAAGGCTGTCACTGCTTTTGGTTTCCATTTCAATTTTAATCTGAGCAGCCTCTGGTGCTTCCTGCAATTCCCCTCCTGAGGAAGCAGGCATTTTCACCTGCTGCTGCTTCAGTCCACGCCTCCTTTCTGGGGTGGGGGTGTGTGTGAGCATCTTCTCATGCTGGATTGGGTTTTCCCCCTCTGCTCCACAGAGATCTGGCCTGACTCACCCTATGCACTTCTCATAGGAGAGTGTCACACTAGCTGGACAGCATCTTATATCCTGGCAGACTCTCAAGTCTCCAAAGATGATTCAGTCACATGCTCAGTTTCTTGGAATTGCCCACTTACTCCATGAACCTAGGTTTTGTCAACCATAAATTAATGATCATGAACTAAACCAGACTTCTTGTTGTTCTGGAAGGACCCCAGTTACCCAGTCCTGCTTGTATCCTAAATAATATTGAGAGGAAACAAGAGATGAAAACACAGAGAGTGAGTTAATTTCCAAGTGCAGGTAGTGCTCATACAGGCCCGTGTTCTGCCATGAACGGAAGTCATGCTGGCTTTCCCCATCAGTCCCTCTGCCTTACTCTCACCTGCATACACTAGATCATAACTGAAATAAACGCAACTTTTCCTTTTTTCCCTCTTTAAAACTCCCAAAATAGGCTCTCGCCTTCCCAAAATCCTTTTGAAAATAAGAAGTAATAAAGCAGAGGTTAAAACAAAAATTCCTGGTGGATACAATCACTGTTTTCATTAACATTTTAAATGGTTATTTTTAATGGTACATTTAACTAAAGCTAACTTATCCATGGGAAAAGAATGTGGCCATTAAAATCGGCATCTGTTGAACAAACTGAGGCTCCACATTTGGTGAAGCATAATTATAACACCAAGAATATTACATGCTAACAGCAGACTCATTAGCATTAATTGCTGCATTTAAGTCCCACTTAAAACCGCCTGTATATATAACACCTGCTAAATACATTAGCCTTTTTGAAATAAATACACCCTAAAATATTATCACGTAAATAACAATGGAACGAATTCAAGATCGGCATGTGTGATGCCGTGATGAGAAGGAAGGAGAGCTAACGATGATATTGGTGGCCTGGCAGCTGGCAGAAACCCACCACTTGTCGACAGGGTGCAAAATTCAACCTCAAAGGGAGGCTCACACAGAAGGGGGTGCTGCTGCCAATGTAAGGTTACTTTTCAGTACTTAACAATTTGTTCAGTGGGAGTAGTGGGAAACACTGGAGAGGTGTGAATACGAGATGCCAATTACTGGGCTATGCCCTGCATTCATTCACTCGTTTTTCATTCACAAATCTTCTTAAGGAGACTAGTGCGGGCCCAGCACCAGGCTTCGTTAGTTATTTGCTCCCTGAGGACAAGCTCCTGTCCTCTGGAGTTCAAGCCCAGCTGCAAAGACAGACATTTAATAAAGATTTATTTATGAACCAACGCTTTTATGATTCAAATAAAGTATTTTAATGACCCTTTCAAGGTCCTGCCATTTGACCAAACAATGATCTACTGTATTTTTCAGACTATAAGATGCACCAACCTATAAGACACACCTAGGTTTTAGAGGAGGAAAAAAGGAAAAAAAATTTTTGAAGCAAAAAACGTGGTAAAATATTTAATAACATAAATAACATAATATTTCACCAATGTAAATGTAAACAGCCAGGTAAGCAACATTCAGACTATAAGACATACCCTCATTTTTCTCCCAGATTTGGGGGTGGAGTGTGTCTTATAGTCCAAAAAATATGGTATGCCTAGAGCTGGGCTCAAGTGGAACTGAGGTCATTGAAAGAAAGGGCTCTGAACAGGCTTTAAGAATGGAAGAGGCAGCTTTTCAGAGCCCTTCACCGTGTGCTATATCCCTACTCCTCCTCTTCCTTTTAAATTATTTGATTCGGAGCTGTACTTGCCTCCATATCAATGTTTCTTTGACTTTAAGGTTCACGCAGCTCTCAATCATTATCCCCTCTGAAATTTTTCTCATTTGTTACCTGTCACCGAAAAAACAGGTTTAATGTTTTGGCTACTCTCTTGTCAACACACCATTTATTCATTTATTATCCAAAGATTTGTGGGTCCTTCCTATTTTCCAGGCACTGTGCTAGGCGCTGCAATGCCCGTATGAGTGGAGGTGAGTATTGTTTCAAGAGCCTCATCTCTACCTTGCTTACTCAAGCTTCAGGTTGAAAGGGATGTTTTGAAAGCGTGTGAAATGAGATCAGGTTGTGGCAGCGAGTCAGCGTGCATACTGAAGAAATGGCTCTGGCACTCCTGTGTGTGATATGTCAAAGGGTCGCTCTAACAGAGAGATGACGCGTTTGAAAGAAAAATACGTGAATGCCTTTTCCTCCTTGACAAAGGTGAAGAGCTCTACACCTTGAACACTGGCGTGGGGAAAGAAAGAAGAGGAGAGAGAACCTACTACAGAATAAATTGCTGCTGTTGGCACAGAAGCATATCGCAATGATTATTCAGGAAACACAAATCAGGCATGGGGCTGGACTGCATTTGGAGGGTAAGGAAGTGTGGGAAAGAGCAAGGGAAAGGTTTTATAGAAATAATTATTGATGATGATGATAAACTATTTTTAAGTCCTCACATTGCATATGTATTATTTTCTTCAATCTTTTTATAACTTTTGTGAGGTTGTTTACATTAGTCCCATTTTCCATAGGAGAAACTGAATCTTTCAAAGTGGAAAGATGGGATAAAGGAGGTAAATAGGCTGGAACCCAACTTCAGATCTGGGTGCCACCAGAGGCATTGCTCTTAGCCACTACACTGTCTCCTAGCACGAAGGTACCAGTCGGAAGAATCACTGAGAAAATACTATATATTAAAGCAACACATGTCATTTTATAGAACTGCTTTACATAGTTACCCTAGGGTACCAGATAGTAATAATAAACACACTAACAATTACTGGCAGAACACAATCAAGTAGTCTGTGTTTCATGGATATAAGAACTGGGCCTCAGCCCTGGCTGGTGTAGCTCAGTGGATTGAGCGCGGGCTGGGAACCAAGCGGTCCCGGTTCGATTCCCAGTCAGGGCACATGCCTGGGTTGCAGGCCAGGTCCCCGTGAGCACCATGTGAGAGGCAACCATACATTACTGTTTCTCTCCCTCTCTCTCTCCCTTCCCCTCTCTCTAAAAATAAATAAAAATTAAAAAAATAAATAAAATAAGAACTGGGCCTCAGAAAATTAACTGCTTGGCTCAAGGTCACACAGCCAGCAGGATAGGGGGACCCCAGCACCTCTAGGTCTTCTAGGTCTAATATGAGTGTGGTTCCCACTGCAGACCTCTCTCCCTGTGGAACCTGGAAGAGGACTCCCAGTTGCCACCTTCAGTAGCCCATGTAAATATGCTTGGAGAGGGTTATGGGCAAAATTGTGTCCTCTCAAAATTAATAGTAGAAGCTCCAACTGCCCAGTACACCTCAGAATGTGACTGTGTTTAGAGATAGGGACTTTAAAGAGCTAATTAGGGTTAAATAAGGACATAAGTCTGGGGACCTAATTCACTATGACTGGTGTTCTTATAAGAGAGGAGACACCCAGGAGGCATGTAAACAGAGAAGAGGTCATATAAGGACACAGTGAGAAGGTGGCCTTCTGCAAGCCAGGGAGAGAGGCCTCAGGAGAAACCAACCCCACTGGCATCTTGATCTTGGACTTCCAGGCTCCAGAACTTCGAAAAAATAAATTTCTACTGATGAAGCCACGCAGCCTGTGGTATTTGGTTATGGCAGTCTCAGCAAACTAGTACAGAGAGCAAGTTTATTGGTCCATAAAGGTTTTGCTAAAGTTTCTTGCTTTTTAACCCTAGGGTTAACCCATGTATTTTTGTTCTCACTCCAAGTCTGAAGGCAAACTACCAAGTCCTATAAAGTGATAAGTCTTGTGGGTGAGGGTAAGAAACATTAGTAGAGGGAAGTGTGTGTGTGTGTGTGTGTGTGTGTGTGTCTGTAGAGATAAAAAATTACATGTGTTTGTGAGAGGATTAATGTATACAATGTGAGACTTCAGACACATACACACATACATACATATATATATATGTATATATATATATATATATATATATATATACACACACATAGCACTGCATTTTAATCAATATCTATCAATAGAAAATAGAGTTAGAGTGCTTCCTACCCTCACTCCAATAAAGGGCAGATTCACAGACTCATCTGAACTCTTTGTGATAAGCTCTCTTTAAGGTCCAGGTGCTGAGCATGGAGCTGAGTGGTGCCCCTTGACAACTACAGACTGACCTCACCACCACTTCAGTGAAACCCATTTAAACCCTGGGTTCCTTGGCTGATACCGTTTTCGAGGATCATAAGAAAATCACTAAGTGGATTCAACAGAAATGTATAAAAGGAGTGTATAGGAAGCTAAGGAAATAAAATGTAAATGTTTGAATGTAAGAGAGATAATTAAACAATTAATGACTTGAGGATACAGCATTGACTGGTTCTGAAAAACCTGTGGCAGACACGCTTTTCCCTACAGCATTGTCCTACCTTATCTCTGAGGAGCATCTTCTGACTTTGCAAATATATGTCCACATATATTATCACTTTTGAATTTCATAAAAATTTATTGAGTAACATAACTCTCTGCATTTGACAAGAACCATGTTACAGAAAACTTTTGTATTCTGCGAGCCCGATGCATTCTTTTCCTCTCTTTGCTTGTCTGTGCCTCATTCCATTAACCACAACGACAAATGGTTTCTCTCCAAACTCCATCCCTGGAATATGCCTGGCATGTCCCAGAATAAGGGTCAAACACCAAGGATAGCCACTCCCCAGAGAACTCCTCCAAATGACCCAATGACCCATCCCCTCCATTCAACTATTCAGATAGGCAACCACTCCTCATATGGCAAAATAAGCTGTACTGACCAAAACATTTTTCATGAAACCATTTGTTGTGGTAACTGAGCTTGGGCATTACTGCCCACGCCCATATGCATTGATTTATCTTCTGCCAAAACAGTTTTTATCATTCTGTCTAGGCTTTCCAAATTTGACCCCCCTCCCTCAAATCTGGAACAGGATTGGGTAATGTTGGCAAAATAATAACTGAAACTGGGAAATAGAAAATCCCATCACCGTTTCTACCCAGTCACAGCTTAGTGTAGGCCTTGCACACTCTCTCTCCTTCTTTTGTTCTTTCAGAGATGAAAAGGAGTAGATCAGGAGTTGCAGGTGTGATTCAAAAGAACCATTTTTGAGGCTGTTTATTGCTGTTGGGATTTGTTTTGTTTGTTGATGGGTAGGTATCAGAAGTCTTTGTGAGAGTGTTTATCACATACATTTGAATTCTGCCCAGCTTCTGGTCTATTTCCCCAAGGACAAGCTAGCCCACAGAGGTCAGTGGAGAGAGAGTGCCATGGTTAAACCTGGATCAGATAACAAAAGCAGATGTGGCTGATGGTGGTTAGGTAGGGTGGGAAACTAACAAGCCCACACGCATCCCGTGCTCTGTCAGACACCGAGAATGTATGGCATAATTGTTTCTGCCTCTAACGATCTAGGGATGTCTGAGACATGAGAATATTAAAACAAGACAGAAAAATGGAAACTCATTTCTAGCAGCTGCCAAACAAAATAGGATGTAAAATAGGAGAAAGGTATATTGAAATGTTCACAAGGTTCACTTCGCCAAAATGAAACCTCTCACGAATGTCAAACCCTTACCCTCTCTTTCATGCATAAGTCCCCTCCCAGTTCCCATCAAACTGTTGCTCCCTGCATTATTCTTTCTGCATCCTTTACTGTCACTCAATTCCCTCATCACTGTCACTTTGCCGCTTTTACTTCTTAATTTCCTTCATCTTTCCTATTCCTTTCTCTTCTCTCCATTATCCTGACACAAACATGTTCTCATAGTCTCTCTCTCTCTCTCTCACACACACACATGCACATGCACACACCTTCTCATTTCTTAGTAATTAAGCTGAGAAGCACATCTATCTACTGCAGTTGAATGGAGCTGTAAAAATGCTCCCTTGAAAAGCACCCAGAAGTGACTCTGGGAGGGTTGCAGGTGGGCGGTGGTGTGGGCGCTGCCGCAATGATCGTAGCCGCCACGAGGGGGCAGAGGAGCGCACCGGCAGACTTACAAACACTGTGATGCACACTCTGATGTGCTTGGAAGGCGGGCAGGAAGGTTGCTCACCTCGAGTCACCCATCACTGCGGCTGACAGCCCGCGTAAGCATTCTGCCCGCGTCCTAGGCTGCACGGCTGGGCGCGGCGAATAAGCAAGCGATTCCTGATGAGTGCGGGAGGGGTGAATTCTGCCGCAGGCTATTACAGATATATCTTCCAGAAACAAAGGAGTGAATCATGCTGCCTCTATTAAGGAAGGAAAAGGGTCAAAGCTGAGCGAGCCTGCTGGGCCCCCACAGCCGTGCATCTCCAGAGGTTCCCTTTCGCTGCCCTCAGTCAAGTCCCCTGGGTTTGGCCCGTTGTGGCTAGCCCCGGACCGGCCCCTTACGCCCACCAGCTCTCCTTTTAGTTCCCTTCCCCTGGCAACTGGACCAGTCACCCCTGTTGCCAAGTCAGAAGGAGTCTAAAAGGCAGAGTTGGTTGGCCCCCTGGAAGACAGCTAGTGATGGAGCCAGCCTGCAGTGTGAGTTTTAGGGGGAGAAGATTGATTTGCAGCCCAGAAGGGTCCGCCAGGCCGGCCACCCTTCCCTGCGTGTGCGGCTGTGAGCAGTGACAGTTTGGTGAACTAGGCGGCAGGTGGCAGTAACGCTGTCAACCTGCAGCCTCCTCGCTGCTGGAATTGGAGCTCTGCCAATGTGTTCCTTCCGTCAGGCCCCTGTCATCGCGCGTGTGCGCGCGCACACGCACACACAGGGTCCTGGTGTCCTGCTGTAATTTCTCTCCATTTAACATATTCCAAAATGGGGTGAAGGTGATGGTAACATTAGTAATAATAGTAATAAATGTACATTAATTAAGTGCTGTATGCCAGGGACACAGTTTTTACATGATGAATTATAATTAATAACAATATGCCAAAATAATGTTGGTCAAGAAATTAACTGTATCTTGCTTCCTCGATTTTAGATGGAGCATGTAATGGGTATTTTTTACTTTCAAGAAGGTAGCTGAGTTTGGGTCTCACTACCTCCAGAGAAGCAAGATGCCTTAGTCACTTATTTTAATTTTAGGAAAGCTAGGGTTATTTGACTACCTTTGGACAAGACTCAGTCTTACTACTTTTAACAGGAATTTTCATGTAACTGTCCAGATTTACCGTTTCCCTTGAACAAGTAAAACATCAGAGACATTGGACTTAAGTGGCAACCATACCTGGATGCTGAGGAACTGTTACTACTATTATAGGGGCAACTTTGCCACAGTACCCCCGTTGACCTATTATCTCCCACACAGCACTTTCACCTGCGTGGCCTTTGGAGGCATCTGAGCATGTGATTCCTGGTGGACTAGGGGACTGGGGGAGATGGATAACTGAACGCTCAGAGAAGAAGGAGGCCCCATGGGTTGACGAGGATGAAACTGCAGTTGGACAGAGGAGCCTGGGAAGGATAGCCTGTTAAAGGGTGCAATTTGTTTCCATACAGTGCAAATCTTGGGAGAGGAAAGCACTGAGGTACTTGGGGCCTCAAGTGTGGGAGCTATGGCAAAGGTCCCAGGGCCTTTTGTGATGGCAGGGGAGTCGGGAGCAAAGCTCCCTGCCTTGGATGGACTTTGAGGACTTGGTCAAAGAGACACAGGGATCACCTACAAGAAACCTCTTTAACTATGCTCCTGGGATTCTTATATGATCCCAAGAAAGGTGGAAGAGCTCTCCCAAAATAATTGAGGCAAGTTTCCCTTCCAATCCTGACATGTGGGAGCTAAGCCATCTTTCAATTTGTCTTAGACAAATAAAGAAATGTGATTTTTTCAGCATCCAAATATTTGTAACACTAACATTTACAATGGGCTTCTTATGCTAAATTCTTTTAATAACACATTGAAGTGGATGTCATTGTTATTCCTGCTTTATAGTTGAGGAAAATTAGACTTAGAGATTTAGATAAAATACTCACCATCGTACAGTTTGTAAGTGGGGGAGCCAAGGCTCAAATGCAAGGGTATGTGTGCCTCTTGCTCAGGGGTCAGCAAACTTTTTCTGGAAAGGGCCAGACGGTAAATACATTTTAGGCTTTGAGGGCTGTGTGGCCTATTGCAATTACTCAGCTCTGTATTATTGTACAAAACAACATATAAATGAATGAACGTATCTGTGTCCCAGTAAAACTTTATTTATGGATATTGAAACACGAATTTCTTATAATTTCTTCTTGTCACAAAATATTATTCTTTTTATTTTTTTAACAATAAAAAAATGAAAAATCCATTCTTAGCTTAACTTTGCAGGGTGTATAGAAACAGGCAGGGGTAAAGAAAATAGGTGGCAGACCAGATTTGGTTTTTGGGCTGCAGTTTGTCAATTCCTTCTCTAGTGTCTACAGTAACCAGTGTACTTTGTAGGCACTTCCTGCCACTAGACCTAAACTAGCCAGTCACAATAGAGAAAAAAAACAAAGATATTTTGCCTTTCACATTTCAACAAGCATTAAACACTGTCCATTCCCTAAAGAAGTACTTCTTCAACCCCTAGCCATCATTACATCAAGGTTGTATTCCATGAGGGAATGTGATATAGTAGAAAGAGCAGTGGGCTTGACATTAGAAAAGCTGGTTTAAAATTCCAAGCTGTGTGATTTTGAGCAAATGACCTAGGTTGTCAGAGGTTCACTGTCTTCATTTATCAATCACAATGCTTGCCTCAAAGGCTAATTACGGGCATTAGATCGGACAAAGCACATAAAATATATAGTAATACAGGCAAATCCAGAATTTTGGAAACCTAAACCTTATTCAATTTAGAAGATCCTTTTTAAGAAAAAGAATAACATTTTTTTCTATTAAAGAACAATCTGCCGAAAATAAATATTTCTTTAGAATGAGATAAAACTCTCAACAAATAATAGGAGACTTGGAGGTTCAGGTCATTTTCTTCTGAGAATTCTTCAAGCAATTTACCAAAAATGCTTACATGCAATATTGTCCTGATCATGACTTGGCTCCCTGCCCCGCATCAAGAACATGCTAGAACCCCAGAAACCTATAGCATTCATAGGGGTCCCTACAGATGAAAGGCCCTGAAGCTTCATGTTATAGTGTGGCAACAGCAGTGGGAAGGTAGTAACACACAGGGAGTTGATCAATAAATACCTATATTAAGGATAATGGGAGCAAGTTTGTCATTGTCAGAGCAGGAGGTAGAAATATTGAAAATAGAATGAACTCTAGTGTATTGGTGTAAACTCATACTTTTCACTATAGTGATACAGATAGAGCCGGTAGATGACAGATAGATAGGTGAAAGATAAATGCAGATGTGAATTTATGCCCATGTATGTGTGTGTACACATATGTAATCTCAGCACTATCCACTAAGAGCAGTGACACCCCCAAAATAATGAGCTCACTCAGCTCCCAGAACTTTCTTTCTAAATACCATTCTTCAATAACAGCAGCTAGGGTCCTTGGAGAAAGTGGCTGCTTCCAGGGCTGAGAATAGAACATACAAAATAAACCTGGAATGTTTTATTATGTCAAAAATTTTTATTTTAAAGGTGCAAAGAACAAGAGAGACATATAATAAGGATACAGAGGCCAGCTTGAAAGAGCTCTGATTGGCCAAATTTGGGATGATTTGAACATTAAACTAAATCATGATGGCAACAGATCACAGATCATTAGATAAAATAGCTTAGTCCATACTGATATAAATAAATTAATAAATTGAAAATTTAATGAGGAAGGACATATTTACTTAGTTTCAGAGTAACCTTCATCTTACCCCAACCACACACACACACACACACACTCACACACACTCACACACAGTGAATACTCATTAATTACAACAGGAAAAGAGGAGCTACGCAGTGGAGAAGGCTGGAAGACACTTTGATCTAGGATCAAAGTGAACATCATTAGTACTGGGGCAAATCAAAATCACGCCCCACCTGACAGGACGCGGCAACAGGAGCATCGCGTCACTTCTGTAACGTGTGCCCTCACAGGAAACGTAGACGAGCCCAAACCCAGCACATTCGATAAGGTGGTCGGCCTGTACCCCTCAGAACTGCCAAGGTCCAGAACCAGGGAAGACTGAGGAACTGATCCAGACTGAAGGGAACTGAAGAGACATGGCTGCTAAATGCAGCTCATTCTCTGAACTAACTCCTTTTGCTATACGAGCCATAAGATGGGAGTAAAGGACTGATGTTAATTCTTGATTTTGATGACTGGAGTGTGGTTCGTAGAAGATACTCTTTAAAAACACACAATAATGGGCTATGGATGATGAAGCACTGTGCTGGTAACTTATTCTCAAATGACTCAGGGAAAAATATCTTTGTATTAAACTCTCACATTCGCTGGAAACTTAAAAATAAAAAAATACATATTGAGCATAAAAGTAATAGATTACATATTTCATGAAAGCTGAAATAGAGTTGTGTATTCCTTCTGAATCCCTCATAGAAATTCATAGATCTGGACATATTATAAGTATTTAATAAACACTGTTGACTGGAAATTTATTCAATGAAATGAGCGATGGAACATTATTTAAAGAGTCAGACTATTACAAAGGTTGCCTCTATTTAAGGACTAAGAAACAATTCACACAAGGCGTACCATCTATGCTGTGCACACATGCACACATGCACACGTGCACACATGCGCATGGGCACAAAAACTGATATTGAAAGCTAATGGAATTTACAACAAAATGTGTGAATACTTAGTTAAAAAATAAACAACCTTGTTCCTTAGTAATTAGCTTTATAAATGGTAAAAAGTAAAAGAAATACTAAAGAATGTACAATTATTTTAATCTATACAGAAATTGTAGACCTAACCATAGAAGGAAAAGAGGTGTGATTTGATATATAAATCAAAACAGTGAGTAAAAAAAGTTAATGCTCACTTATACTGTATAGAAATCCTAGTTTTACAATACTGCATTTCTTATTTGTAAGTTACGGTCCTGTTGGAGAAGCAGAACCATGGTGGAAAGTTCTCGCCTATGTACCAGTGCCCTTCCCTCTTCCAATCCCCCCAAACCCTCTACTCTCCATTCCCTGCAAACCACTGAGTCATCCTGGGGTCCTCTTTTGTCTCCACCCAGTTCAGCAATCCTTGACCTTCAACATATAGGGTAGGGCAAAAGTACGTGTACAGTTGTTTGTATGGAAAATAATACAATCATTAATAAATAATAATAATATAAGAATAAACTATGTTTCATGTACTCACAACTGTGAAGCTACTTTTGCCCCATGCTGTCTACTGAAATTATAATACCTGTGGAGGACCTATATGATATATTTCAGGACATGAGTATGTATTACCTAATGGAGTTTTTATAAGAAACAGACACCTGCTTTTCTGGTTCCCCGTTCAAAATTTCACTGTTTTAACAAGAATCCCAAGGAATTCTGTAAGCTGATAACAACTGATATTCAGAGGTTGGCGCTCACCCTGTGGTGATTATGGACTTGTTGTTTCAAACTTTCTGACTTAAAGTTAAACACGTAAGTAAATTATCATAATTCAGTCTGTCTCCTAGTGTTTCATACTAAATAAATATTTAAAGAAAGGGGTGAGTGGTTTGAAAGCATAATGCACTGAATAATATAGTGGGCTATGGGACGTGGTCCTATGAGGAAGTTAGAATCAGAATTGGCCACAGTCCCAAAATGGGAACTGTTAATCTTTCTATAGATATAGTAACTATAATGCCATTCATTGATACCTCAATATCTGTGGGCTCCAAACTGTACATTGCACATCCAAACTAGAAAAAATAATTTGAGCATGTATCCTCAAGCATGTATATTTATTTGTAAAATATACCATTGAATTTCTGTCCTAATGTTATATATATAACTAGAAGCATACACAAATTATAAATATTTAATAAAATGAAATAAAAACATAAAATAGAAATTCTAATATTATCATTTTGAACTCTGTTACATCAGCTAACCCACACCCTACTTTAGAGACAACTGATTACATGAATAGACCAATATATTTTTAAACATTTAACACGCAGAAAGTTTAGTTGTGGGTGTCACAGCAGGAGCATTTACACAAGCAAATTTTCCTGGGTTTTGGTATAACCGAGGAAAAGGGAGTGAGAAAGAATCAGTGCATGTCATCTTCACCCAGCAGCACCCTGCCATCCTCCCAGTCAATACAAGGAGAAAGTACAGCAAAAAGAGATGGATGAAGACTGTAGCAAATACCTGTGAGACAGAAGGCACGCTCTCTTCACATTACTATACTAGACAATGAAAAGGGAGTCCAGCTGGACAAGTGGGTAGGGACTGAGTTAAGATAAAAATTTGTATTATGACTAAGGCTACTCTCTCTGCTTCAGGGCTTAAATGAAGCTGCTAAGTGTGGGATCAGGCTCTCAGCAGCTGCACCAAACACCTGGGTAACATGAATTGGAAGTGTAGGGTAATTGCTATTTTATGAGGCTAAATTTGACTAAGGAGAGGCAGAAGATGGAAAGGAGCCAGCAGGTAAGTGTCTCTCTTCTTCCTCGCAAGAGGCTATTATTCTGAATTAGGCCAACCCACCCCACCTGTCTAGTGCCATCCAGCATAACCAAACAATAGCCTGTTTTTGAAGAAGTATAGCCAGCTCAGTGACATGCCCCATGTGGAATGATGCTCTGGTCACATTTGGAACCTCCCCTGACTTCCACCTCTTATGCTGAAGTTTCATACCTAATACCTGGACCAAGTGTCCAACACACTCTTTGGACCAAAAGACATTAGATTCAAAGGTTATTCCTCCAATACTGGACAGCTGCCTATAGCTAGTCGAAAACAAGAGCTAGATCAAGGTCTTTTCCCAGGAACTTGGGTTTGGTCAATTCAAATGAATAACATGTGTTATTTGTTGGTGCTGAGTGGTTAATTCTGAGGACTGGAGTGACTGCTTTGGGTCTTGGTGGCAAATCCTCCCTAAAGAGAAGAAAATAGCAGACACAAAATGAGAGAGAGAGAGAAAGAAGAATCAGCTGCTTTTGTTTCTCTGTAGTTTCCAGGTTCATCTCCAACAAAGCCCAGATATTCTTTATTTCTTATATTTAAATTATTGAAGTCCTCTCTGTATCCCTAATTCCTTTTCTGGTATCAACGTATGTGGGTATCTGTTGCCTCCAACGAACGATCTCCTGACTAAAGCATAATTGCTACCCAATGTCTATCGCAAGCTTAGCGGAGAGAGCAGGTAAAGCCTGAAGGTTGCTGATACATCCATTTCTCCAGATACTATAAAAAATCTGCTCTGGATTAAGTCAAGACAGCAGAGCGCTGTTAACTGGATGGATTTTGCATGGTCAAACCCTTTCCACGCCCCATAGGGTAGCGTTTTCTGTGCTTGTCTGGTGTAACACTGCCAGCCTTTATTTGAGGAACTCTTTAAGAAGCAGCTGCGTGAAATGCATTGCCTTAAACATAAGAATGTTGTTGAGGTATCTGTTCATGATAGTGTAGTATCCTTTTGATAAAACCCTCAGGAGAAGTGTCTTTAAAGTCTAAACAACAAACCTATTCCTCGCTGAGAAAAACTTGTTTGCCAAGAATTTATAGTCTTAGAATTTATACAAATGGATGCTAGAAAGCTTAGAATAGAAATCTGTTGTTGCATTAGTTTCATTTCTGATTCTAATTAGGTCCTGATTTGATGCTTAACTTTTTTCTTCCTCATTTGCTTCTAATTTATGTTATCTTGATGTATGACATGTAACTTTGAAACTATCTTAAATCTTTTCTGTAAAATAAAATACCCCCAATACTAATAACTCAGAGAGCAAAAATTATGTCATTACTTGCATTCATAAAAATGCACTTGAAAAAATTAAAACGGCTAAACTCACATAAACTAGCAACTAGTTTTCGATATGAGACAAGAATTCTAAAGTAAAAGTCTAGTGAACTGGCTAGGTTTCAAAATCATTGCATGTTTCTGCATTCCTTAATCGAAGGCACACCTAGATAGTACACACAGAGTTGTCACCGGATAAGCTCGCAGAGAACATCGGGAACCTGGTGACCATCCATCCCAGTTTGTCTTTCATTGATCTGGAACTTTAACACCAGTCTGGGACTCTCCCACAAAGCGTAGTGCCATTCAGTAATAAAAAGGCAATGTAAAATTAGTTTTTACCAATATGGTATGGCTACAAAGCTGTGTTTGTTAATGGAATTGAGTAAATTTAGAAAGCCCCAACCCTTTTATTTTTCTTTCCAATGCCTAAGGGAAAGATCAAGTGGAATTTTCTGCAGGCTTTCTAAATTCACAGCAGAACTAGTGCTTTTTGTATTTCCTGCCAATGTCCTGACATTCCTCTCTGCTTTTCCAATTTTCCTCCTCTTTCTGTTTACTACTATTTTTAAATTATTTAAATTTACGGTACAAGGAGACACTGTTTCTGGTCTCTAGATTTATTGCCACCTACCCAGGGTGGACTGCACAGTGAAGTGGTGGGATCCGGACAGCTAACTTGTCCTGCATTTCCGATGAAAGAACTCACCCTGCTGTCCCTGGACCGCAACCATGTGCAAACGTGAGTCTGTCATTATTCCCGACAAACTAGCTCTATTTCCTCTCTTCTGTTTTTGATCAGAGACAGTGTGGGAGGGGAGTCTTCGTAATAAGTTCTAGCACCCTCTTCAGCAGAAGCAGCTCAAATTATGAGTATGATTTCATGAGAGGAAAAGAGAAAGTGGCCTCATGGGATAGATTTTTGAAGACCACTAAGCTATGAACTTTGGATTTTCCTATATACAGCCACACGGGAAGAATCAATATGTTACCAATTCACAGAATCATAAAGTTTCGTGAGCGGGAGGGGCTTCAAAGACTATTTAATGTCCTTTTACAGTGACAGATTGTGACAGGAATTCTTTTCATCCGCATGATAAAAACGTAACCCCCTGGGAATTTCCACGTCTCGAGCTCAGCTCCGTGGAAATTAACACTCCCGTGCGGGCCTGAGTAAAAATCATGCTCTTGGAAAAAGGAATTACATTAATGGAAATTGGATTAACTTACTTCCTAGGACTTGTTAACTTGCTGGGGCCCTTCCCCCGGAACCAAGGGATTAGGCTAATGGTTGCCCGGAACATCTTGCATGGCTAATGAATAGCCATTCCCATTTTGCTGTATCCGGAGCTTCCCAATAAAAACCCGGCTAAGCCACACTCGAGGCTTTTTTCCTGGGATGAGAGGAATCAAGCCACGTGGCCCCGGATTCCTTCCCCCCGCGTGTCTCAGTGTGAGATTATTTCACGCATTCAGTTACGGTCACCCACGGGTTTCGGCTGGGACGAAATCCCCACGACAACAGATATAGACTCTGAGAAGTATGACTCCCTCCCCCCAACCAAAAATCACAATTTGTTGGAAACCGAGGAATCTGAGGCACATGGATAAAGATCCAAACCCTTCAATAGAGAACTTAAGGCAAGTGGGAACCTATCCCACTATATCTTTTAGGTCCCATTTCTCACTTTCTCCCCACATACAGCTTATAGAGCAGTCTCTTTGAAGGCAACATGCATATTCAGATGCCTGAGGCTTTGCTGATTCTATTTCTTCAGCCAGGAACATTCGTCCCCCTCCTTTCTGCCTATTAAAAGCTACCTTCTGATTCAGACCAAATGCTTCCTTTTCTATAAACTTGTCCCTGGTTCTCCAATAAGATCATTCTAATTTGGGGAAACATAGAATGATAGTTAAGAACAGATCCGTTATTGAGAGGAAACAGAATATGTGCATAGTCTTAAAGTATACCTCTCAAGATATTTATCAATTACAAAGAAAAAAAATGTAATTTTATGGTAGAGAAATCTAGCAGACACCACCTTAACCAAGTGTCCAAAATTAGCATCACCAGTGATAAGATATTGACATCAGGTACCCCCTGAAAGGGCAACTGAGAAGGGCACACCAGCACTTCTGTGCTATTCATGCCCCAAAATGCTCCATCCAATTGTGAGAAAACACCAGACAGGCCAAAACTGAGAGGGGGTTTACAAAATAATTGAGCAGTACTGTGCAAAATTGTCAAGGTCATGAAAGAAAAGGAAAGCAGGAAGGTGTGCTACAGGTTGGAGGAGACTAGGGAGACACAACTAAGAGTAAGACACGATTCTGGATTTAATCCTGGACCAGAAAAAAGACATCAAGGTAAAAAAATGATGAAATTCTAATAAAACCTTTAGTTCAGTTAATACTGTACAAACATTTATGTCCTGATTTTTCAAAAGTGCACTACGGTTATGCAAGATGTTAACATTACAGCAAGCCAAGTGAAAGGAATATGGGAACTTTGTACTATTTTTGCATCTTTTCTGTAGGTCTAAAATTATTCATAAATGAAAGGTTTTAAAACAGTTTTTAAGAAAAAAGCACTTCCCCTGGAACCAGTCTGCAAAGATCTAACTCCTAGTTTACCACTTGTTACTTGTATGACCTTGAGCAAGTTACATTTCTGTGTCTCGATTTCCTCATCCTTAAAACAGGGGTAATGATAGTATTTAATGCATTGAATGGTTTTGAGGATTAAGTGAGTTACAACATGTTAGTGCCTTAAGACAGTGCCTGACACTTAATTAGCTCCATAAGCACTGGGTATTTTTATCATTTTCCATATATTATTTCTACCTTCCTACATGCTTTGATAATACCTCCCATCTTTAACAGTTCATTTAACACATAGTTGGTCTTATATTGCCGACTATTCCTAGGTTTTGGAGATAAGCTTACCTGAGTTCAGAGTTGTGTTTTAATGTGAGTTTAGGCAGGTGACATAAAAATGGATATTAATATAATGGCCATATGATTGTGAGATTAAGTGATATACAGTATAGAAAGTACTTAGCAAAGCCCAATAACTCATAGAAAGCATTTGATACATGTTAGCTATGTTTCTATTTTCTCTCTTTCCAGAGAACTGTAGATACCTCCTACTCATCTTGGTAAACCCTACTGTCCTTAGAACCTTCACTTCTAATGCACACACAGAAGCACACCATGCCCACACCACAGGGATGGCACACACATTGACCAGCACACTATGAACATAGTAAATGTTAAATTCGTGTTTTTAAAAATGAATAGGTACATGAAAAGTTTTATTTACTCCCTAATCCTACACTCTGTTTTTAAGGAATATGGCCCACATATACCTATGAAATAAGCTGAGATGGGGGATCAGACAAGCTCTTCCAGTAAATTACAATATGGAAACAAAGAGACTGGATCAGGAACTCTAGAAGCTGGATCTGGAGTATCCTGTTGCTCAGAGACTGAGAACACCTTTTTAGAACAGTGATTATGAGTTGTGAGCGGAACAGAGAAAAGCCAGCCTGCAGGGAATGACAGACTGCCATTGAGTGAGAGGCTGGACCCTAGAAAAAGGAGAGAGGGAGACAGAGAGAGAGAGAGCGTAGCTTTCATGGCCCCTGATGAGTTTGTAGTTCTTGCTGCACATCCACCGTGAGGCCTGGCTGCACATTCTGCCCTTGGAAGGATATCGGGAAATATAATGAAATCCAATATAATTTTCCCTTTTGCTTAAACTCATCTGAGAGAGCTTCAATCCTTTCTAATGTAATATCCCAGACTAAAATAAAAGCAAAAGGAACAGCTTTCTCTATATACCCAACTTTCAGTTTAGTATAAAAATGCATTTATTTGTTTAAGGCCTGTTTCACCTTTGCTTCATTGCAGGAAGATTGTAAACTATTTCCATAAAAATCAAATAAAGATTGACAAATTCCAACTTTAAAATGTCATAGTAAGTACTTTTACAATCCACGTATGAGTCAGTGCTTCAAGTAATCCATTCTTACTTAGAGTGGTATTCAAAAGAACCATAAATCAAATGTAGATTGTTATTGTAGGTTTTCATATTGGGCCCAGTGGAGGGGTTTTATATAATAAGGTAAACATATAAACTACTGTTCATACTTGGAAGCTTTTGACAGGGACACATTTCT
>PVJI01003565.1:0-50612 GCA_004026765.1 Micronycteris hirsuta
TCGATGTGTGAGATATACATTGATAGGTTGCCTCTCACATGCTCCCAACTAGGGACCTGGCCTGGAACCCAGGCATGTGCCCTGACTGGGAACTGAACTGGTGGCCTTTCAGCTCACAGTCCAGCACTCAATCCACTGAGCCACACCAGCCAGGGCAACATTTACTATTTTCTGAACATCACTGGTCACAATGCATAATTATTGCCTTCTTTATTTGTTTACTTACGGTGTCAGTCTCCAAGACGACACCCGATGATCCTAACCTCCCAGTGTTCACGTCTTTGGGTAACCTTCCAGTTTGCACTATGCTGGTCTGAGTGTAGCAGAAATGATGGTATATGACTTTCAAGGCTAGCTCATAAAAGGCACAGCTCCACCCCGTTTAGGTAAGTCAGCTACTTTGCCATAGGGCACTCCAGCATCCCATAGAGAGGTCCATGTGAACTGCAGCATCCCATAGAGAGGTCCATGTGAACTCCAGCATCTTGTAGAGTGGTCCATGTGAATTCCAGCATCCCATAGAGAGGTCCATGTGAACTGCAGCATCCCATAGAGAGGTCCATGTGAACTCCAGCATCCCATAGAGAGGTCCATGTGAACCCCAGCATCGCATAGAGAGGTCCATGTGGACACCTCCTGGCCAGCCCTGTGCATGAGACACCCGGGAGTGGGGTCCATCGGCTCGACCGAGCCATCAGGTGACGGCAGCCTGGATGACTCCAACTGCAGAGTCATTCTAGCGCCCCCCCCCCCGCCGTGTTCCAAGAGACCTCTAACAGAACTGCCCAGCCCAGCCACTCCCGTGTTCCTGATCCACTGGTGATCCCATTTGAGAGACTGGAGTTGGAGATCAGGAGAGAGAATGTCTACTGTTGTTTGAAGCCAGGATTGGATAATCTGTTACTCAGCAAGAGGCAGCTGAGACACCGACTGCCTGTTTCCCCCGGCAGATTGTCAGCTCTGTGAGGGCAGATCCCATGTCTCTCACTCCCAACACCTTGAACAATGCTGAGCACCCGGCAGCAACTTAGTAAATGTTTTGTGAATAAAAGAACTGCACCAAGTGGAGGTGAGAGGACTGGAACCCCTGTGCTCTCGCCTCACCTCCTGGCCCTCCCCCACAGCTCCCTATTGCTTCTCTGTCCCCACAGGGTTGATCATCACAACTACGGGGCGGGGTGGCGGGGGGAGCTTTTCTGTTGCCTACACAGCAATTCATAGTTAATTAAACCTTTGCATAAACAGAACAAGGGAGGATGTAAAAGTAATGAGCTGATAGCCCAGTGTGTATTATGTGGGGCTGAGAAGAGATTTTAATTTAGAGAAGAATTATGCACAGACGGAAGAGCAGTCCATTAAAACGAGCTGACTGTCTACAAAGAGATAAAACGAAAACAGATTCTGCAGCCTGTGAAATAAATACTGACGCCGCGCATGTGGGGCCCTTCGGAATCTTGAGCGCTGAGGCCCATGGTGAGTGGGAAAGGCACACACTGGGCTATGATGGATGGCAAGAGGGCAGAAGGGGCCCTCCAGTTCTCTTGCCTGGAGCATAGCTCTTGTCTCAGGGTGGCTTTGCTTACAGCCTGTCTGTCTTAGTGTGAAGTCCCTCCCACCCCCCACCAAAGTAGACTCGGAGCCAGGAACTTGAGTGCAAGCATTTTCTTAGGACATTCAAGGACTGTGAGGGAACAAGGAAGGAGGCACTCTAAGGAAAGAAAGGCAGCACATCAAGGATGAATTATTCATCTGACACCACAGTGGACAACCGGAATTAATCCCATGGGGGGAAACTTACCCCAAAACACACACCTCAGCTCTATCTAAAAGGGCGAGGGAGCTGGGATAGTTACACCCCCACACCAGGGGGATATAGGTACAGTGGCCAAGCCTGAAGTCAGACCTCTGACAAAGATACAGAAGTGGCCACTGGAAGTGGAGCTGGTGGGACAGAAATGGTACAGGTATCTGGGAGTTACGGCCAGAGCATCGATGGGACTTGGCAGCCCCATTCCTGACCCCTGAAGAAGGCTGCCCATTTGGCTCCGGGGCTCCCAGATTCCAGAGACCCCTGGAAGTCCTCTTTGACTTCTTCATTACCCACCTCCATCCCAGTACCAGGTCAGTGCTCAAGTTCTGGCATTGCCCTCTGTCATTTTTTCATATTCTCTCTATTCTCATTATCCTAATTCATTGTACCTGGATGATGCACTCACTCCACCGAGGTTTAGGACAGCGAGTTAATAAACCCAGAGGTGGAAGTAACAGCGTGGCCTTTTCAAATCCGTAGTAACTCTTTAACATGCTCCCAGGAGCAACACACTGGAGGACAGGGTTTCCCCAACGCGCCCACCTGTGCTAGGCTCCCCGGATTCACACCATAGGCCCAGAACACCCCAAAGGGAAACCAGCTCCTGCCCCACCCGTCCTGCTGGAGGCAGCACACAATCATGGTTTAGGGAAAGCTGGTCTCTCTCTTTCCCTGTTTGTCTGCAGCCGAAGACATCTTTCTTCTCTAATCCTCAGTATTTATTTCAAGGAGGTGCCATCTTGCTATTTCTGTCCAGGAACTTTATGGGGCAGATGTCAAATCATTATCTTAAGATCAAGCCTAATTCCTGATGATATTTGCTGCTACCATGGCTTAAACATTTTTCAAGTTTTTAGACTTCATGGGGGAGGTATAGAAGCATCTATAGTATAGCCTGAAAGTGAAAGGAAGTTAAAAAAAAAGCCATGTTGAATTTTTTAGAGGCAAGTTAACTCCCGATTATTCAGCACATGCCAAAGGAAGAAGACAGTCACGTTCATTTATTCATTCAGTGAAGAAAGATTCATGGAACACCTGCTGTGGGCTGGGCTCTGTGCTAAGCCCTGAAACCTAGCGGTCTATAAAGTGAGACGGCATTCCGAGGTCAACAGGGCCAGATCATGGAAGCTGCGGTGAGGGATTTTATTCCGTGTGGGATGTTGTGGTGGGTGGATTGCATAAATGACCCCAATTCTTCACTCCTTATAGACCTTTGCCACGAAATTTAGCACAGCCTTTCTGTTTGATTCTGGGCATGGCCATGTTCCTTCCTTTGACCAATGGTGGCTTAGCAAATAGAATCCAATGGATGCTCAAGAAACCCTTGCATGACTGGGCTCACTCACTCTTGGGCCTCTCGCTTAGCCATGGGAACTTGCCTGGGCTAGCCTGCTGCAGTGTGGGACCTGTGGCAAAGGGCTGAGGCAATCTAGTTATCACAACAGAGACCGTTCTAGGCCACACAGCATGCAGCTGGCCCCCGGTACATGGAGGGAGCCCAACCGAGATCAGGGGAGCCCATCCCAATCAGCAGAAGCCCATATGTGGCTGGTTATAAGCCACTGGGTTTTGTGGTTGTTTGCTCTCCTGAGTTAGTGAGGCAATAGATAACGGGTGCAGAGGGGAGAGGTTCAAGCAGAGAGCGCTATGGTCTTGTCAGTTTTCAAAAGAACTCTCTGGTTCCATATAAATAATGTTATGATGCAGCAAGGATAGAATCCTTTAAAATTAGTCAAAAAATCAATAGCAATCCTTGGGTGGACTCAGACACACATTGACAATTTCTCAACATCTTCACAAGAAGATAATCATTTATTTAGGGGAGGTCCAGGACCTTGAAAATATCATGATAGGCTATTGAACACTTAAGCGCTTCCATTTCGATTGCAATCTCTGTCTTTTTTTTTTTTTTACCTGGGATAACTTTAACTGTTAAATACCATTTCTCTGGAGAAACCCTCCCTAGTTCTCCCAGATGAGATGAGATGAGATGAGATTACCTTGCTCTAAAGGCTCCCCCTGAGCCTTTACAATTGCCATAATTGTAATTAAAACTTATGTCATTTGTTTAACATAGGTCTCACTGGAAGCTCCATGAGTGCAGGGATCACGCCTTCAGTCTTAGATGCCTAGCATGGTGCCTGGCACACACAGGGCTCCCAATGAATATTTGTTATATTCATGGTACATTCCAACAAGAGTAAGACTTAGCAAAAAAACAGTTATGTACTATATTCATCAGGGTAGACTAGGCTGCAGTAACAAATAGGATCAAATATGCAATGTAACACAATAGAATGTCATTTACAATTTTTACTATAATTTTAAATGTATAGAAAAATTGTAAGAATCGAAAAAAGGATCCCGTGTGCTCTTAATTCAGATTCTCCAATTGTTAACATTTTAGATCACACTTACCTTATTTTTTTCTCTCTCTCTCCTTTCTCTGACTCTTGAGAGCACGCTGCCACATGGCTAATTACTTCTAAATAGTTCAGTGAACTTTTTCCCAAAGCAGAGGCCCTTATGTCAGTTCAGCACGGCTATAAAAGTAAAGGCATTAACATTGGTACAGTGATACTATTCAATCCACAGATCGTGCGGATCTTGCCAATTACCTGAGTAAACATTCTTTGTAAGCGCCCTGATTTTTCTGGGCCAGGATTCACCCAGCGTTCTACGTTGCATTCAGTTGTCATTATCTCTCTAATCCTCGCCCATCTGGAGCAGTCCCTCGGGTTCTACCTTCTTTCACGGCTTTGACGTTTCTGAGGAGTGCAGGCCAGACACTTTTGGAATGTTTCTCAGATTTGCTCATTTGTCTGCCGTTTCTCCGTGATTAAACTCTGGTTATGTCTCATTCGTGTATATTAAAAAGCGTGTGCTCACACCGATGTCTGCACTGGCAGCCTCCCTCCTTCCCATGCTGTATCTCCCTCTCCGACAGCTTCCATTGGGCACAATCTAGTACTTCCTTCCTCTATTCTGCACGTAACCAGTCTCCTGACTCTGCAGCCTGGCTCCTTCACCTTGACCCCCACACACGTGTCAGCCCCTTGGGGGCCGATCCTCCCCCTTTCACTCTGGCCTTGCTGGACAAGCTCTTCTGCCCTTGACCCCCATGGGTCCACAGGCATGGTGGGCCCAGACCCCAATATCTCTGTGGTTGTGGAGGCCAAACAAGCACTAACCTGACTCCAGGCCTCATTTCTGGTCCTATTAGAGGTTTATTTTATTTTCTTTTTTTGCTGACATAACAGTCATGGGCAGATGAAGAGTTCTGTGGTGTTGCAGGAGGTCAGGAAGATGATGTGACTGCTGGCTGACCCTTGAGGTGGCCCCAGGCAATTGGAGGCCAGCCCTGCTCCCCGTCCTTGGGTTGTACACTCTGCACCCCCATTCCTATGGCCAGAGCTGATTCAAGGATGCAGCCTTGAGAGAGTAAGATGCCGTGGAGACCATCTGGACAGTGAGCATGACTGAATCTTGCTGAGACGTCTATATAAACTTTTAAGGTTCCAGCAGGTGGCTATGGAGATCTACTCACCTTGTGACTGCCCAAGACAAGCTTCATATGTGAGTCCCCTTGCTTATGAAACCTGCCACCTACCAACGTGGGGTGGCCTGCCTCTACCGCCCCAGTTTGCAAACCCACAGTGAGGCTGCGGGCTGCTGGGGACATTAAATCCCTGGGTTGGCTGTCTTCATAAACCTCAGTGCCCGTCAGAAGCACTTGGTGACAATGCAGAGTGTGTTAAAAGTGCAGATTCAGGCCTTCAACTTGGGGGAGCCTAACTTGGTAAGCATGAGGGGGCCTGGAAATCTGCATTTCCGAGAAGTCCTCGCCTTCTCCTGCAGGCGATTCTGATGGCCCCTCTTTAAGACAGACGGCTCATTTCTCTAGAGCTTTTCCCTCTTTGTCTAGAGCAGGGTTGGCAAACATTCTCTGTAAAGGAATAGAGAGAGAGGATTTTAGCTTTGTGGGCCGTGTGGTCTCTGTTTCCGCCACTCAAGTCTGCGGTTGTAGTGTGAAAGTGGCCACACACAATGCGTAAACCAACAGTGTGTCTGAGAGCCAATAAAACTTTATTTGAAAACCGTGGGCAGACTGGATTGGGCCCATGGGCCATGTTGGTTCGTCCACTCTTGTCTGTAGGAGAGAACGTGGACTTCAGAACATAGACTCAGGTTTGCCTCTGGGCTTGGCGGCGGATAAGTGGTGTGAATTCTAGATGAGTCCCTGTGTCTCTAACCCTCTTTCTCGTCCTCTGGATAATGCATACAATAATTTCCATCTCTCAGGGTTGTTTTGAGGATAAACAGCAGATACATAGTTCCCGTCCCGTGGAGGGGCTACGTGCACGCCGATTTCTCTCCCCTTTCCCTGTCCTCCATGCCCGGAAGCCCGTGGCTGATTTGCTTGGTGGTGAACTCACCTGCTGAGCGAGGCTGAATTTGTAAACTTAGGCCCATGTGACAACTCACAGCTCTGCCAGGCTCCAGGGCAGAGAGGAGATCCCCTGGTCCAGTCTATCAGCTCAGCCCTGGAATGCATGGCATGCAGCAAAGCTGTAGGTGAGAAGGGCCCCTCCTGGAGTCTGATGATGCCTGGGTCGGAGCCACAGACTGTTCTGCAGGAGTCTCAACTGCTCAGGTTGGCTCCGAGCTGCCCAGACAAGTGGGAAGGTTAGTGTCAGTGACATGATTCACAGGGGCCGTGTAGGATGCATCTTAGGAGAGTTACACTGATCGTTCTGCTAACACACACACACACACACACACACACACAGATCTCCTATAGGCTTTCATGGTGGATAAGAATCTTAGCCCTATTGCCAGAGGAAAGACAATATTGGGTTTCATGGGGCTTTTTCTTAAGTGTCACGAGACAGGGAAGTGGCTGAATGCCAAGCGCAGTTCAATAAAAGCTCTTCCAAGAGGGCCAGGACCAAGTGGTCCTTTCGTTCTCTGATGATGTGGCCCAACTCAAGGACAGCACTTAGAGTACCTGGAGGGACAGAAGGGTGACGCAGCTTTGAGGCGCTGTTCCGCAAATGTGGAGCTCTTGATGAGGACTGAGTGGCGGTGAGCTGGAGGTCAATTATCTGGGAAGCAGCTCTTCTAAGAAGCTCGTTAAAGGCCGAGCTGTGTTCTTTCGAGTGTCTGCAGGGCTGGGGCAGCAGAGACGACCTCTGATGAACGTGGAGGATCTTATCAGGGACCTGCGCCTGAATGCAGGGCCATCCCACCGCCCTAATGAGGACAGCCTGGCACATACCTCTGAGCAGGAGCAAGGGTCTTATGCTGCCCTTATAAATTTTAGCCTCAGATGATTTAAGTAATGATCTGGATTAAATGTCAAACTCAAACGTAGAAGATTTCAAAACATCTAACTTTAAACAAAATAATGGCCTGGGGAAGCTTCTAAGATAAATTGGTTTCAGACTATGTACATGCATTGGCTTGTATCGGTTAGCCCGTACGATAAAGCAAACCTTCTAACACTTCAGCGTCCGCAGCCATCAGCTTTTTACTCAGCTCACTATTTGCTGGTAGGCAGGGCCCGGCTGGGCAGGCCTTTCTTCTCCTCTCTGCTGGGCTCAGTCGCATGCCTGCGTTTTGCCGCCAGGTTGGCCGGGAGCTGGCTGGTCTAGGATTGCTTCACTTGGGGTGGGTTACCTCATTCTGTAGGGTCCCTCATCCTCCGGCAGGCCAACGGAGGCTGGTCACAGGGTGTGCTGGGTAGGACTCCAAATAGGGAGGAACGGTGAAGGTTTCTGGAGATCGTGGCTTGATAGTGGTACAATACCACTTCTACTACCTTCTTTACCTTCTTTAATGTTACTTTTTAAAATTAAAAATTTTATTTTGAGAGAATTGTAGATTTATATACATTTTCAAGAAATAATTCAGAGAGATCCTGGAAAGTGTGCCAGTTTCCGCCAATGGTAATGCCTTCTCACAAAACTGTGGTGTAACACTACAGCCGGGATGCTGATGTTGGTACGGGAACATGGAGAATGTGTGCATCACAGCAAAGATCCGTCTGTTTTGTCCACTCCCCTCTTTTCCTTTCCCCCATCTTAATCCCTGACAACCACTCCTCTGTTCTCCATTTCTATAATATTTGTCACTTTCACAACGGAACTGTAAATTATGTAACTCTTTGGGATTGTTTTTTCTTCTGCCTCACTCAGCACAATTCCCTGAAGATTCTTCCAGGTCGTTGCATGAATTAAGTTTGTTCTTTGTTTTTGCCGAGAAGTATTCCAGGGTATGGATGTACCACATTTGGTATAACTGTTGACCTACTGAAGGACATTTGTGTTGATTCCAATTTTTAGCTATCGTGACTAAAACCTCTAGAAATATTTGCATATTGATTTTTATATGAACGAAAGTTTTCATTTCTCTTGGATAATTGCACAAGAGTATAATTGCTGGGTTGTGTGGCAATTACATATTTCATTAAAAAAAACCCAAACACCTGCCAACTTGTTTCCCAGAGTGGCTGGGTCATTTCACACTCCCCCCCGCAGTATATGAGTGACCCAGTTTCTTTTCATCCCCCTAGAATTTGGTGACATCTTTTAAAAGTTTTTCGAGCCATTCTAATATATGTGTAGTAATAGGTTGTTGTGATTTTAATGTGTGTTTTCCTAATGGCGAGTGATGTCGAGCATGTTCTTAGGGGTTTCTAATCATAATAGATCCTCTAAGTGAGATGTTTCTCCATGTCCTCTGCCCATTTTCTGATAGCATTTTTTTTACTGTTTTTTTAAAAGAATTATTTATATATTTATATATTTTATAACATTTATAGATATTTATATATTTATATATTTATATATTTATATATTTTAACTAGTCCTCTGTCTGATATGTGGTTTGCAAATGTTTTCTCTCACCCCATAGCTGTGTTTCCTCTTCACATGGTCTTTCCCAGAGAAAAAGGTTTTAATTTTAATGAAGTCCAACTTACTAATTTTTCTTTTTATGGGTTGTACTTTTGATGTTGTCTAAATACCACTTAGCTGTAGATCCTGAAGATTTTCTTTAATTTTTTTCTAAAAGTTTTATAGTATTGTGTTTTATATTTAAGTCTGTTCTCCTTTTGGAGTTAATTTTCATATAAGTTAATTTTCATGTTGTAAGAATTAGGTCAAGGTTCATTTTTATTTTGCTTGTAGATGTCCAGTTGCCCCCGAGTAACCCGTTGAGAGGCTATATTTCTTCCACCAAGTTGCTTCTGCACTCTGTCCAACGTCAGGTGGACACATTTGTGTGGGTGTGGTTTGGGGTCCTTGGTTTGATCCTTCGATCTGTGTTGATCTGCCTTGTAACCCACTGTAGTCTTCTTTTTCAAATTGTTTTAGTTACTACAACATTGCATTTTCATATACATTTTAGAATAATGTTGTCTATATATACAAACAATCTTGCTGGGATTTTGATAGAAATTGCATTAAACCTGTGTATCAGTTTGGGGAGAATTAACATCTTTACTGTGTTGAGTCTTCCAACCCAACGTGATGTGTCTTTTCATTGATTTAGGCCTTCTTTGATTTCCTTCATCAGGGGTTTGTAGTTTTTGTCATACAAGTCTTGTTCTTGTCTTGTTATAATTTTTCCTTCAACCATCAAACATAATTGGAAAACTCAAGAGGAGAAGGAAAGTCCATCGTAATTGCCCACATTATTTCTTCCTTGCTGACATTCCAAGATTTCCTCTTTTATCATTTCATTTCTATTTACAGAACTTCCTTTAGCTATTCTTTTCTGGGTAGGTCTGCTGGTGAGAAATTTTGAGTTTTCCTTCATGTGAGAAGTCTTGATATTTCCTTCATTCTTGAAGTATATTTTCACTGGATAAAAATCTTTCAGTGCTTGAAAAATGTACCACCTCCTCTGGCTTCTATGGTTAATGAGAAACCATTAGATTTCAATTGTTTGCGGATTACTCAGCTTCTTGAATCTGTGGGTTCATGTGTCTGCCCTGCTCTTTCCCCTTCTTTCCTGGACTCAAATAATATGAATGTCAGGTCGTTTGTTATAGTCCCAAAGTCCCCGAGGCTCTATTTCTCCTAGTTTGTTTGTCTTTCAGAGGTCTACACTGGGTAATTTCTCTTTTTATATGTTTTGGTTCACTAATTCTCGCCTCCCTTCCCTTCTGTTGTTGAGCCCATCTATTGGCTTTTAAAATTTTCAGTTATTGTTCAGTTTTTCAGGTTTAAAAATCTCCATTTGCTTCTTTATTTGCTTTATGTTTTTCTTAAGACTCCTGCTTTTTCATTTGCTTTAGGCACGTTCCCAATTTCTCACTGAAGCATTTTATGATGGTTGTTTTAACATTCTTATCAGATAATTCTAATGCCCTGTCATCTCATTGTTGGCATCGATTGACTGTCATTGTTTTCAGCTAGAGAGCATCCTGAGTTTTGGTGTGAGAAGTTATTTTCTATTGAAACCGGGACATTGTGTGTAACTATGAGACTCAGGATCTTATGGAACTGTGTTTCAGCTGGCTTCACCTGATACCACTTCATCAGGGGCAGGGAGATGCATCCTTATTAATAGTGGGGGTCGAAGTCAGGGATCTCATGGAGACTCCGTTGACACCTGAGCTCCCCTCCCACATTCTTTTGATCAGTGCATTGATCAGTGCAACGTATGAGGCCAACAGGTTGACAGCCCCTGGAAGGGAGGCAGGCAGGGGGCGGGATGAAAGGCAGTGAGGGGATTAACGAAAGTACATCTATGCACATCCCATGGACAGGGAGGACGATATGGGGGATCGGCTTGGGGAGGGCAAAGGGTGGGGCCTGGTGAAGGTGGGGAAAGGGAGACAAAGTGGGGACGACTGTAACAGCATAAACAATACACATAAAATTTAATAAATATTTTTGAAATAATGGACCTTACCTCTGGATGGTAGAGCTTCAAATTCACATTGAAAAAGGACGTGGACACAGGGAGGGAAATTATGGTGGCCACTCGCTTTAATGAGTGTGACTGTGCATAGATAATATTGGGAAGCAGCTACCAAAAGAGAAGCTTTGGCTTGGGAATCGTTGGTCTTCAGCTATTTCTTCCGTCAGGGACTTCCCGACAGGGAGGGCTGTACAATAGGGACTGTTTTAGCATGTGCCAACAAAACCATGTTATCAGTTTCAAAGAGAAAGTTATCTTTTCTTCCTCTCTCTAGCTGCTAGATACGTCTATCTCCACCCGAAGCAGATCTGAATGACTGAAATACAAGTTAAAAAGAAAGATGGTTAGCGCCTATCCTGTTTTAGCCCACGCTGAAAATCTTACCTGTCAAGATACCTACCACTGATCCCGACACTCACGTTGGTATTAGGGACTGACTCTAGATGAGCACAGATAACCAGACACGGATGCTAATCTTATGGAGCTCATCGCTGATTTCTTTCCCACAGAGGAAAAGGCAGCGAACACTGCAAACAGTTGTACGTTGCATTACCGGATTTCTCCAAAAGGTTGTCTCATCAGATTTCTGTATACGACGTGACAGATTTCTTCTGTAAAGGGTATGTAACGATAGAATAAATGGGCTCAGTGATGACATCTCGTATAGAATACTGGGCTGAGAAGGGCCTCTGTCTAGGACGATAAAAGCCAATAAGATGGCGAAGAGTTAGCATTTTCTAATTAGAGCAGTTTCAAATGGTTCTGGAAGCAAGAGGCAGTCCACATGTATTTTTCAGAGTTTGAGCTTTTAAATAAATTTTATTTTATGAAGAGATGTCACGTGGGGACAGGCAGAAAGAAGACTCGGGTCAAAAGTTCAAGGCACTTGACTTTGTTTTTAAAGGAACAGGTGAGCTACTGCTTTGGCTTCTGAGTCTCCTTGTGTTGGAGTCCTTCCCCCCAACGCCCCCCTCCCCCAGCCCCCGCGCCCCCTGCCCCGGGCCATTGCGATCCAAGCTCTTCTCTGGGCTCATAAGGACCCTTGTGATCTTACAGCATTCTGCTCTGCAAAGGTGCCTCTCATCTCTTGTCCATCCCCACACACTTCCATGAATGTTTTCTTATACCTTTAAATGTTCTCCCCCCATTTGTCTTCTTTGCTAAATCCTACCCATGGTCAAGACTCAGTTCATGAGTCACACCCTGACTCACTATGTGGCATTAGCCCCCACTTGTTCTCTGCCTCCCCCCGCATTGACTTTCCACGGTCACTCTGATAACCGATTGCACACTTTCCCATTTCATTGCCTGTGTCCCCTTTGATAAAGCAACATCTCTAGGGCCAGGATGCAGTCTTCTCCACAGTCCTAACACAGCGATGGCCAGTGTTTATTGACTAGCCTAGGATCTCCTGGCCTTGGTGTGGTGTTCTCTGCAGCAGGTCTGGACCCTCCCCTCCACAGCATCCGGGAACAGTTCATTGCAGTGCCACACCCCACTGAGCTTCCCAGCCAGCCTGCCTTCTGTCCCAATCTGTGTCAGGACAGGAAGGAGCACGTACCTTTTAATTTGTAGCAAAGCCTTGTGCACACTCTCAATTACATTTTCCAGATCCATTTCTAGAAGTGGAATAACTGCTGCAAAGTGTATGATGAATTGTCCAGCTTTTGAAGTGTGTTGTCAATTGCCCTCTGGAAAAGTTATCCACGCCTTCCAGTTCCTTGAACGCTTGCCATCACTCAAAATATTGCTGTTAAAGAAGCCTTTTCCAATTTGTTGGGCAAAACAATGCTCTCTCACTGTTTTCTTACTATATCCGTATAGGTTTTAATCCAGGCTCTCATTTTTATGCCCCAAACTTCCATTCATAGGATTCCTAGAGGAGCAATAGATGTTTATGTCAATGCCTTTTCCCCTCCTGATTTTTCTGGACATCTCAGAATTCCATGGGGCAGGTATGAAGTTTGGGTTTCAAACAAGGTTCGGTCTGCGTGTCCAGTTTGGTTTTAATCTTCCACTCCATCCTGCATTGCCATGTAGTGATGGGGGATCTCTTCCTCCTGTGTTCCTGGCTTTTCTGGACACGAGTACTGGGCATTCTGTCAGGCCCTGCGGTCGTCATGCACGTGTCTGCCCTGGGCCGAGCTCTCTTGTCTTGTTTGGTGTTAGGAGGAGATTAGAAGTGGCCTCCACAGGTGGTGAACAGAGCAATAACTGGGAAAACAAGTGAGATCAATATCTAATCCTGTGCAGCCAGCCAACCTTTTCAAAGCCGCATCTGTATTGATTTCTGTGGGTGACACTTCCCTTTCTTGGGTAATCAGTCCCTTTGCTCAGCAGGTGAACAAGTAAGTACTACTTATTCCTGCTTTGGTAGGAGCAAGGATGGCTGCTTAACTCTGGCTGCTGGAGAGGAGGGAGGAAGGCCCAGTGTGGACTAAATTCTCTGGGCAGTGGCCTGGGTGATGTGGGTATCTTTCTGGTCTTGTCCTTGTTCTAGATTGAAAGCTCACAGTTCGGGGGGTGGAGCAGGGTAGGTGGGGCAGAGGAGTGTGACTCAGCATCCCCATGGTGGACAAACGGTTGGTAAGTTCAATGAAAGAGAATAAACTGTATTAAGTGCCCACTGTAGCTTCCAGTGAGATAAGCATTGTGATTTTCACTTTACAGGGGAAGAGAGTATGGTTCAGGGAAAACAAATTCCTTACCTCAAGTCACACAACTGGTAGTGTCAAAGTGTGAATCCAGATCTGGAGGACACCAGAGTTACTGCAGAATATTGTGTCCTATCCCCTCAATCTGAGAAACCCAAGTCTCATGTCACTTGGTCAAATAAGAGCTGGATGAAACTCTTCAGTCTGGGGCATTCACAAGAGACCAGGGATGTGTGAGTTTGGGAAAAGGGGACATGTTGTCAAGTACCTGAAAGATCGTGATATGAAAGATAATTTTTTGTTTGTTTTAAAGGGAAAAAGCAGGACCAGAGAGTAGAAGTTACAGGAAGGCAGATTATGGCTCCAGAGAAGGAGCTGTAGATGTAAACAGCTGTAGATTTTAAACAAAGTAGTACGTTGCCCTGAGAGTGTTCCAACACAGAGGCGTGTTTTTGCATAATGTTATACTTCTGAGTATGCTCTTTCTTTATCCTGGAGGGCCCAGCAAACTCCTACTCATTCTTTACGACTCAGTGCAAATGCCATCCATCCATCCATCCATCCACCCATCCATCCATCCATCCATCCATGCATCTGTCCATCCATGCATCCATGCATCCATGCACCCATGTATCCATCCATCCATCCATCCATCCATCCGTCCATCCATCCATCTATCCATGCATCCATGTATCCATCCATCCATGCATCCATGCACCTGTGCATCCATGCACCCATCCATCCATCCATCCATCCATGAATCCATGTATCCATCCATCCATGCATCCATGCATCCGTCTATCCATCCATGCACCCATGTATCCATCCATCCATGCATCCATGCATCCATCCATGCACCCCAGAGTATTTATTGAATGCTTCCTACATGCCAGGGAATGTGTTAAAAACAAGGATCTCTGATGAAAAAGGCAGACACAGTCCCTGGCCTCACACTGTGGAGTGGATCTTCTCTCTGTGACTTTGTGGCATGAGCTCTCAAGAGCTCTCAGTTGAGCCTCCTTCCTGCCCCCACTTCTCACTGCCTGAGGTTTTCCCTGGCAGCCAGGGCCCACTCCTCTGGCGAAGGTCAGCAGGCCAGAAGAGCCAGATAACTAGCAGCCCTTGGAAGTAACTTTCAACCAGTGCCTAATGGGAGTTGGTATATCAAATACTCAGGATTCCTCACCTCTCAGGTGGGATCATTCTAAGGCGTCTGTTCTCCACCGACTCAGAGTTCTGGTACGATTAAGACCCACATGCTCACAGTGATAACTGGTGGATAATACACCCTACATTGGCTACCTTCTTTTCCCTGTCCCACTTTCCCACTTCCCCGTTGGAGTTTCCTGAGTTCATCTTCCAAATGAACTCCTTGCCCTTGAATTCTCTCAGTGTCTGCTTCTGGGGGAGCACAAATGGGGACACCGTTGATGAGTAATAGCAGTTAGGAGGAAAAAGAA
Source organism: Micronycteris hirsuta (assembly GCA_004026765.1). NCBI lineage: Eukaryota > Metazoa > Chordata > Mammalia > Chiroptera > Phyllostomidae > Micronycteris > Micronycteris hirsuta. The sequence goes on from PVJI01003565.1 coordinate 14,856, forward strand.
TAAACATATTTATAGGCAAGGGCAGAGATTATTGCATACAAGACATGAGTGGGATACAGATTCTGTAGAGGCGATGATGTAGTTTGTATATTGATTTAGTTAGTAATGAAATGTCTGTGCATTGATGGTTTCCTTTTCCTCTGATACCACAAGAAAGATCAAGTCCAGCCAAAGAGATGAAGTGAGGCAGAGCAGGGCACCAAATTTCCCACATAGAATGTGAGCCCTGTAGGGGCAGTAACCACATGTTCTTAAGCTATAATTCATGGACCTGCAAAGACCTTGGTTCAGAACAGACAGCAGCATTGTGGTACTGACTTGTACTGTCAAGCATTCTCCCTATGAGTTGCAATTTTCACCACCATATTTAACAAGAAAAATCACTGCAGTCACCACCCCAAAAATTTGTAGCGGAGTTTTCATGGACCAGGCCCTGTGGGAGGTGCTCTATATACGAGTACATTTTCTCATTTAATACTCCTGACTTCTTTGTGAGGTGGTCCTATGGTATAGGTGTTGTTCATGTAGCAGATTCTGGTGATGCCCCACCTAGTCTTGCCCTGACCCACCTGGGTTCATCTGCAGTTGTGATTTCTGTCCATACAACAGTTCTCTAGCTCAACGGCCTCCCTAGCTCTCCAGAGGGCTTTATCTGGCACCAAGGAAACTTGCTCTGCTGCACATAGATAGAAGCTGAAAGTAGAATGAAAGACTATGAGGTGGCCCTTAACCACTGAGAGAATGCAGTCAGGTAACCTGTCTAGCCTCTGGCCTGTGTGAAGATTCTGGGGCATGTTTTACACCATTTCTCAGAGCTCCCCCTGTGGGGTGGTGCTCTGGTGGCCCACCGCAGTAAGCTGCTCATTAACACACGCTGGTCTGAGCCACTCTCTCTACTTCCTCACCCACCACAAAGAACTATCTTGTAGGGTAAGTGGAGGCGGTCTGATTTCTTCACCCCGGTGTCTGTGTAATGAAGGGAGCAGTGTTCCCATGGCCTTGGAGGGGCCTGATAAGCAGTGTTCTCATAGTCTTGAGACTGGGTCTGACAAACTGTTCCCATATCATGAAGTGGGCTCGCATGTGCAGAATTATACTATGTTATATATATATTTTCTGGCATTTTGCCGCCTTTGTTTGTTCTAGTATTTAAAAGGGGCTAGGGGCTCCCTGTTGTGTGCCACACTGGGGAGCAAGGGCCCCGCCGTGTGCCATGCAGAGACGTGCGGGGGACATGAGGCTGGCAGTGTGCATGGCTTGCCCACCTGTGAGTAAAGGCATGCGAGACATCCCAACGGCGCCGTGAATATTCTTCCATGTGCACAAGTACCAAGAACCTGTCAGCCCTTGAACGGTCGCAACACACACCTGTGTCCAAGTCCTTATCTCAAGGATCACTCTGAAGAATCCAAACTAAAATAACTATCATTTTAGAATTAAGAACATTGATATTCAGAGAGGTCAAGTGGCTTGATCTTGGTTGCTCAGTGAATGAGTGGTAGACCCAAGATTTGAACTCACTTTTCTTTTCTGAATGTGATCATTCAGTTCTATTTTGTATCCCCAAAATAAAGACAAAAATTGTGTTCAACCACAAGGTAAGTTCCTTTATTTGTTCATAAGCACCTGGCCTGCACCAGGCTCTTCTTCCCTAAGTCCTGGAAATAAAGAGTGAATAATGGCAGTGTCCAATTCCCAAGGATTTTAGACTCTAACAGGGGGAATGTCTTATTCATTCAGACTGCTATAACAAGGTGCCATGGCCCAGGTGGCTTAACCAATAGACATTTATTTCTCATAGTTCTGGAGGCTGGAAGTCCAAGATCAAGGTGCTAGCAAATCTGGTGCCTGTTGAGGTCTCTCTTCCTGGCTTGTCGACGGCTGCCTTCTCCCCGTGTGCTCATGTGGATTTTCTGTGGTGCGTGCATGTACAGGTAGATAGATAGATAGACAGGTAAGTAGGGAATGTGGACCAGCTCTTATAGCCCTTCCTCTTCTTATAAGGGCACGAAATCCATTGTGAGTTCGGACTCTACCCTCATGACCGTATCTAAACCCACCACGTCCACAGGTTCCATCCCCAGATACCATCGCATTGGGGGCTAGGACTTTGATCTGTGAAAACTGGACGACACGCACATTCAGTTCCTGACAGGGAAGCAGGTAGGTAGTAATCACGAACACTATAAAAATGCAAACAAAGCCAGAGAAGAGAACCCATCAGAAATAGTCGGTTCAATAACTCAAGCACACAGTGGAAAAGCCAATGATATGGTTATTAATCACCTTTACAAGAGCAATAACTTAGTAATTATATTTTCATACATTCATTAAGTATTTAAACCTAATTCTTATACACAATGGGGTTATAACAAGACAGTGCTAGTTGGTTCATTTTGTATTCAGTTTCCAAAGATGTTAACTGACATTTAATAGTTTGGTAATTGATCTAATGCCACCTTAAATTATTGGTGCAACCTTCAATGGAGGAAGGGAAAGTATTTCTGAAGCCCAATGTACCTTCGATGTTTTAATTCCTGTCACTTGTAGATAAGAATGGGGTTACTCTAAGTTGTTACAAATAGAGCAGGGAGATACACTTTTTCATGAAGTGGTGTCAGAAGTCTCCAGGGCTTGCTGGCTTCTCCAGTCCTTCACAATGGCCCTTTTGACTAGCACACAGTATTTGTCATTTTCGTTCTTTCTCATTGTGATGTCTCCCATCTCTGATGATGCCCAAACTGCATAGACCTCACAGCATCCAAGCTCTGGATGCTGATGCCTGCTGGTGCATTACTGGTGCGTGGACCCGGTGCCTCCTCTTCCGGCTGTCTAGGGGGCTGACCATTGGTGTCCTCCAAGCCCCTGTCTCTTGAAGGAGTCTTGTCTGCATGTTCCTGACCAGCATGCTTCCAAGGGGGCAATTCTGGGCAGTGTTTTCTTCTTGAAGAGTGAACCCCACATGTCTCTTTATTTGTAAAGTGGGGTACAATCTACCGTAAGGGCTGCGGTAGACACTTTTTGTGCTCCACCCATATCTCTTCGGATCTTACTATTTCTGTGCATGTTGACTTAACTTTTTATTGCCAGCACCTGCATTTCTTTTCCTGGGGGCTCTCCAGGCTGCCAAACTCTGTGCTGCTCACAAGCATGGCAGCCGGAAATGAGAGCAGGGACTGAGGGGAGTTGTATAAATGTCCCAGCTCCTTCCCTCCTTGAACGGGTAATTGAAGTGCGTAATCTACACAGTATCTCAGAGCTCCCTGGTGGTATCGAGATCCAATTTCCCATGGTGATAACTGCTGGGGATAATGCACCTTTTCGGATTCCTTCCTTTCTCTGTCTCGCTCCCCCTACCAGTGTTTCTTGCAATCACCTCTCAAATAAACACTTGCACTCAAGTTTTTGCCTCAGATTGTGGTTCTGCAAGAATCCAAACTAAGACACCAGGTTGTGGCAAAGATGAAATAACACGCACATATACCTCTTACCACAGTGCACGTACATATTTGTCGCCCAGTAAATACTTTGTTAAATAAACAAACTGACATACCCAGCTCCTTGAAACTGTAACAGCTTTATCTGTTACTATTTCATTGAGGCCCCAGTTCTGCATTTTTTTTTTTTGCGGTTCCTGCATTCAACATCCCCACTTATTTCAATTTACAAAGAACAATTTCTATAGTCAAATGATTTAGAATCTACTTGTTAATTCTTTTCTTTGGATAACATTAGATTATTGAAGTTTATGATTTCCAGAAGGCAAAGTCCTCTGACTGGTGAGGGGCCTGTAACAGGAGCATGCACACACTTAAAATAGCATGAGCCCCAATAATGTGGGGCTTACCTGTCCCAGTAACGGCAGCTGCACCTCTGCCCTGAAGAAAATGCCTCTGGACCCTCTCACCAGGTCTGGGCCCTCCTCATGCTTGCACGGGGACCCACGAACCGGGTCCTGACTATGTCGTCCTGGGGGTCACCACTGCATTGCCGTGGCCCTTTAAAGGCTTCACACAACTAGACTTTTACCATGAATTATATCAGAGTGCAAACTAGTGACCCATAGACTAACTCTGGATGACAGATATGTTTTGTTGGGTATAGAGTATAATAAAAAAAAATTCAGCCAGCCTTTAAATATTGGGATATTTTATTGAATATCTGGATTTGTGGCCTCTCTTAAAAGTATCGGAAGGTCTAGTAACCCTGGGCCTGACTTCTACATGGCAGCCTTCAGCAGGTGCTGAGCAGCTACTGCTCCTTCTCAGCGGGGCATCCGCATGGGCTCTTACCCGCTACAGTCCCCGCCACTCCCTATTCTCACCCATCCCGCGTCTTTCTCTATATTAACTGTCTTAGTTGTTATCCTGGTTGGAGGCCATGGCTTTTTGGAGATGGGAAGAGAACAGAACTCTATTTTTTTCTCTTTTCTTTTCTCTATATTTTAAGGCTCAAAACAAAAATGAACAAACAAACAAAAACCCCCAAACCTACCTGCTCAAACAGGGTACAGATTTATAGATCTTCAGAGAGGATTGCATTAAATAAACTAACATCTTAGCACCCACAGAATAAAACATAATTATGTTTTTCAGCACCTAATTAATTGCAGGAGTAATTCATGGTGCATTGCAGGTGGTGAGGCCCATAGTCCCTGGTAATGGGACAAAAGTTTAAACTGTATGATCCACATGTGTCCCTTTGCTTTGAGACTGGATACATAACCAATCAGTTGGAGATAATAATGCAAAATTCTGTTTGAGGTTATTTGGCAATGGGATGGGGGTGCTGGGAAAAATGGCCCTTTTGTCCTGCCCAAGAGTGGTTCTTCTTAATTTTTTTACTAGTCAAACATTTTTTCAATTACAGTTTACATTCACTGTTATTTTGTGTTAGTGTCAGATGGACAGCAAAGTAGTTAGAAAACCAAGTGCTTTACAGACTGGCCCCACCCTCTGCCCCGCCCCCTGCTTCAGGTGCCTGCCTCGGCCCACGCCTGTTATCGACTGTATTCCCTAGGCTGTGATCTGCACCTCTGTGGCTATTCTGTAACTCCTGATTTGTACTGCTTAATCCCTTCACCTTTTTAAAAAAAGGTTTTATTTATTTATTTTTAGACAGAAGGGAAGGGAGGGAGAAAGAGATGGGGAAAAAACATCAATGTGTGGTTGCATCTCACGTGGCCCCCAATGGGGACCTGGCCTGCAACCCAGGCATGTGCCCTGACTGGGAATCGAACCAGTGACCCTTTGGTTCACTGCCCGCGCTCAATCCATTGAGCTACACCAGCCAGGGCAATCCCTTCACCTTTTTTGACCCAGCCCCCCAAATCCTCCTCCCCTCTGACAGCTGTCAGTCTGTTCGCTGTATGTATGAGTCTGTCTCTATTGAGTTTGTTTATTTTGTCCATTATATTCCACATATAAGAGAAATTATATGCTATTTGTCCTTGTCTGAGTGGTGCTCATTTTAAACACCTTAAACTGATGTGCAGTCACCAATTTAATGTCATTGTTCTTTGCCTTTAATTTTGAGATGTTGCCTGTTGTCCTTGGTTCTTCCGACAAATCCAGTATAAAAACTCTTTGGTTAGACTTACTGCTAACAAAATAAAACAGGGGAGGCGCCGCTGAGTGTGTCTAGAAGATCACACGTCCCTGTTCTTCGGGTGGAAAGACGCTGTATGTAATTTTCCCTCCGAGGAGCTGCATCTTGAATAATGCACAAAGCTTTGGTCTAGTCAGGAATGTTAAACTCTTGTTTATCCGTCTCTCTGTTCCCACAGCCACAGGGGATTGAGACAAGAACAAAAACTCTGCTTTAGGAAATCAGATCCACTCAGATTAGTGTAGAATTCTCTACCGTCAGGTAGTCTCAAAACTCTGTTTTCTCAGCGTCTCTATCCTCTTCAAACGAAACATGACCCTCAATATGCAATATTGATGATCTTTAAACAGTCATTCTCAGCTCATGCCACTGTGTTCTCCAGGCGAAGCTGATTTGACCCCCCCCGCCACACACACGAGGTATGCTGTGCCTTTCTCTTCTTTTTACGTTCCGTGGCGTTTGGGCTCCCAAATCATGAGTCCACTCTCAGATTTAGTGACCTCGTTTCTCACCCATGACAGCTTTAGCGACACTCAGATATGCCAATTGATTTCCCTCCCTTCCAAAATATACCAACATTGTAGGCCATCATTCACCCGTCTAGACGCGTAGCCTGTTTTTTTTTTTATCATCTCATTCTGTCTAGACAAGGTTGGTAATCTGACGGGAGCTTATATCCATGGTAATTCAATAATTATCAAATTTGGAGGGAAAATTAATTCCCGACTTGGCGTTTTCCTATTTTAATGCTGGCCTGTTTTTCTGAAATCTGTCTGTGACATTTTTTTTTAAAGATAGAACAGACTTTAGACCCAATTTAACTTTCAATTTATCAGCATACTGTTCCAAGGAAATGAATGTAATTTCCACGTTTGAATTAATTCCTGATACACCAGAGTACAGATTTAAATGGGAGGCAAATACAGCACTAATAAAAACAACAATTCCAGCTCTGTGCCAGCTCTTTAGCTCCGGGAAGGGACCACAGATGTCACCATGCTTTGCCTCATGCTGCGTTTGCTTCCCCAAGAACACAGGGCACGGGATGAGGTCCTGCGGCTCTGAGCAGGTCTCCCAGGAAACTTCATTTTTTCCTCTGCTTTCTCGGGTCTCTCTCTGAGCCAAGCTCCTGCACCTTCATTCTCTATTCTGCGTGGGGAGCTTTTTGGTTCCTTCACACACCTTGTAAAACACCGAGCAGTACATAAAAATATACATATTTTTTTTGTATAACGGACAGTGACCAGAGGGGGCACGGATAACAGGGGAAAGAAGGGGAAGGGACAAGCAAAGACACACAAACAGAGGACTTATGGGCACGGACAAGGGGGGATTGGCTGTGGGAGTGGGGCGGGGGGTGGTGTTGGGGTAAGCAAGGCGGAAGAAGGTGGGACAACTGTAGCTGAACAACAGGAAATTAAAAAAAAATAAATGAAAAAACCCCCCATCAATTTCCTTTCTAACACTAGCCCTCCTACTCCCATTTTTCTTGCTGGAGGAAACCATGGCTAATCACTTTATATGTAAATTTCCCACCATAGGACAAATCCCCTTTCTCGTCATGTTCTATTTTGGTGCTGTGCATTCTTAGCAAGGTGGAAATTGCTGCAGGTGTAAATGTTGAAGGATTGGTTATTTGGTGTGTGGGTACCCAGTCCACGCTGACTTGTTTTGAGATGATGCAGACCCGGCTTACATGTAGAGTGTGCATTGATTTATCTTGAGGGATCCTGATTCCCACAACCACTGTTCCAAACAAATATGCTCCTTTGGGGACTGTCTCAATACTACATTCCTCTTGAACTCAGAAATGTGATGCAATCCAGCGTCATTGAGAGCTCTTCTACACGACAGAGCGCTGGGAAAAGAGAACCCTTTTCTTTTAGACTGTGGACCACAGGGGGGCAAATGAGGCTGCAGTGGCCAGTGGTCATCTTGCCTGCCATGAAGAAAGAGCATGTCTGAAGAAGAAGGCAAAGCCCTGATGATCTGGTGCCTGAGCCACTGTCACGCTTTCTGAGCCTCAGGAACCAATGTATGCATTTTATTTTAACTTAAGCCTGTTTGAGCTGGCTTTCTGTCACTTGCAATTTAAATTGTCCTGATGCATATGCTGAGTGTGTCATGTTTCTTGCAAACATCTAAATGCAAAAGTCTTCCCAGATCTCTGAGTGAGACTGAAGCCTCTACACACTAAATCTGGCTTTGTGTGCACGGCTTCTGTGTAACAGGCAGGTACCTGCTAAAACAGACAATACACGGGCAAATCCAGTGCACGGGGTGATGCCAGCACCTAGAAGAATACCTAGCCCAGAGGTGTCCCACAAAGATGCCCTAGAGATGGGGGAAAACAGACACTCCTCAGAGAAGGGAAAGTGGGGCCACAGGTGAGGGCGAGCCTTGCTTCAGTGCAGAGCAGGAGAGTCTGAGGGCGTGGCTATGCTTTTCATGATTCAGAGGGCTCTGACTTATGGGGGGGAAGGTTTGGGTAAGGTGAGAGCGCTGTAGGGTCAGGGCAGGGAAGGGGGAGCGCAGAGCAGCATGGGAATGTGAATATAGGAGAAGACAGCTAAGGGGGAGGGCTGACCTAGATGGCCAGACATGTGAGATGGGGAGGCTAACTAGAATGAGGCTTCAAAAGTGTTTAGTTTAGGGGGATGGAGTGGCGGTTGGCTCAGTCCGTAGGCATTAAGGGTCCAGTCATCATCCACACATTTCCAAACATTTATTGAGTTTCTGTCATGTACCGTGTCCTGTGTTGTCAGGGAGAAGGATGAAAAGACATGGTTCTTATCTTTGGGGTAATTCAGTCTAGGGTGGGAAAAAGATATATAAACAGATCATTGCAACACAGTTTGCTAAGTGCAATAATAAAAGCTTTTGCAAAGTGCCAAGAGAAGGCACGTTGGTTATGCAGATTAAGCAAGATTACATGTGTGAAAAGCACTTTGTGAGCTATTCAAATACTAGTCATTATTATAATCTTCAAAACAACTCTCAGAGAAAGGCTTGGATTATTATCCCCTTAATTTGTGTGTGTGTGTGTGTGTGTGTGTGTTATAAAAGCTATCTAAGTACTTTACCACAAATTTCAAAATAGAGAAAATAAGAACTCACTTGTGATTCAGCCGCTTTAACACAGGCACGGTTGTACATTTTGCTAAGTTTCATTAGTGTCTTTGTTCTTGGAATTTTATTTTATTTATATAATGCCACCTATGTCATGATACTGAGCTTTCCTCTTTAAGTTAAATTAGCTACATTTTCCCATGTGCACACCCATTTCTTGGGTCACATCCATGAGTGACGGGAGTTACCATAGTCAGAGCTGACATGTTTCTGCTCGGCTGCGGCCGAAACCCCACACTGCTGGTTCCTTCTGAGCTCCTGGGACCCATCCTATGAACGGCCACGCAGGTTACCTGTCTCTGCCACGGGCCCCCTGACATGCTGGCATGAAGCCGTGTGTGGCGCCCGTGTCACTTTCCTCTCTGGTCTCTGGGTGACCCTGAAAAGCCTCTCTGCCTGCTGGTGAGAAGCTACCCCTCTGTCCTGAGCTTTATCCCAACAGCGAGGGGGAAAGTGGCCTCTGTGCCCATCTGGGTCACATCAGTGAACCAGTGTGTGCCCACAGTCGATGCCTGGGATTGAGGGACGGCCACGCTCACCTGCTTCCCCTCCTCTTATTCTCTGTTAATGCTGATTGCATTAGGCTTTCATTTCCATCATTCCACCAAGACAGCTCGCATCGAGGTCACCAGCGACCTCCCTGTTTCCAAGTCCAATGGCCAGTTCTCAGCCCTCCGCTTATCAGCGGCATTTGACATAGCTGATCACCTTTCCCCTCCACGTGCTCTCTTCTTCAGTTATCCTCCAGGACACCACATTCCCGGTAGCTGCTTCTCAGTCCCCTTTGCCCTTTCTTCCCCATCTTCTTACCTCCAAAGATTGGCCTGCCCTGGTAGACACTTTCTCTGCCTACACTTACTCCTTAGGTGACCTCACTCAGTGTCATGGCTTTCAATGTAGGTGGAAGGCACCAAAATTTATCAGTCCAAGTTGGATCTCTTCTCTGAGCTGCAGTTTCATATATTTGACCGACTCTTCAACATTTCTATGTAAGATGTCTAATAGGTTTCTCAAACACTACTTGGGTCAAAATCCAACTCACGGTTTCGTCCTCCCCCAATTTGCTCTTCCCACAGTTTTCTCCATTTCAGTAAGTGACATGTCTGTTCTTCCAATTGCTTTGACTAAAAACCTTGGAGTTATCTTGACTGTCTTTGTCCCATATTCTGCATCCAGTCAATAGATCCTGTTATTTCTCTTTCAAAATATGTCCTGAATCCTACCACTTCTCACTACTTTTACTGCCGTTATCCCAATCTAAGCCACTAGCATCTGTCACTGGATTACTGAAACGGTCTCTTCACGGGTCTCCCTGCATCAGCCCTTGTTCCCCTGCAGTCTAGTCTTAACATGACAGCCAAAGAGGTTTTTTTTTTAACAATTCAAGTCACAGTCATGTCACTTCTCTGCCCCAGACCTTTCATTTGGCTCTTATATCATTCACAGAAAAAGCGAAAACCTTCCTGTGGCCTAAAAAAGCCTCTACATTTGGGCCACTGACTTCACCTCCTGTTGTTCCCTCTCTAAGTTACTGCAGTTCAGTGCTGCTAACGTTCTCGCTGTTCCTCAAATGTCCTCACACACTCCTGACCCAGGGCCTCGGCATGTGCTGTTTCTCTCTGCCTGGAATGCTCTTTTTCTTAGTTTGCAAGGCTCATTCCCTCACTTCCTTTGGGTCTCTGCTCAAATGTCAGCTGATCAAATAGGCCATCTCTGGTCACCCTGTGTAGTATAGTGACTCGGTCCCGCGTCTAGCAGGCTCATTCCTTTCTGGTTGTCTTTCTTTTACTGCACTGGTCATCTGCTGACCATAAACATACATGAGGTCTGTCCAGAAAAAGTTCAGCCATTGTTAATATAACGAGAACGGTTTGCGTGACATCGATGTAACACGGCAGCCAAGGAGAGTGGACTGGAAAGCATATGTGGGAACCATGGCAACTTCACTGTACTAGTCAGTGGGGGCGGTAGATGCGGTTGAGGGAGCGTGTGTACTGTGTGGCCAACACATTCAAAATGACTGAGGGAGTAGCAACGAATCTGCATCAAATTTTGCATTAAGCTTGAGCATCCCTTCATGGAAACTATTCGGATGATTGAGAAGGCTTTTGGGAATGATGCAATGAGTGCGGCACAAATAAAAATGTGGCACAGACGCTTCAAAGGTGGTCGAGAATCTGTTGAAAGTGATCCACATTCTGGAAGGCCTGCGACAGGCAGAACCCCTGAGAATGGTGACCGTGTACGGGCTGCAAACAGCAAAGATCGGAGACTGACCGTGTGAGAACTAGAGGCTGATCTGGGGACTCTGAAAACTGTGTGTCTGAGAGTTTGATGCTGGGTCTTGTCATGAAATGCGTTGTGGCAAAATTCGTTCAGTGGCTTCTGCTAGCAGAGCAGGAGCAGCATCGTGCTGCCGTGGCGAATGGCCCGATGCAAGCCACTGCCCATGAGCCGGATTTCCTCGAGAAGCCATGGCCAGAGGTGAATGGTGGGTCTGCAGCTGTGACCCGGAAACGAAAGCCCAGTCGTAGCTTGCGTCTTCTTCAATAAATAGCTCTATTTTCCATAGCACACGGCTGGATATTTTCTGGACAGACCCTGTATATGTATGATGCACATACGTACGTTTGTTTGTTTACTACTCATCCTCTGGCTAGACACGAGATCAGGAGTTATGGCAGCCATTAGTAGAGCGGCATGCAGCTCACTAGTTCATGTTTAATAAATAGATATTTGTTCTGTTTGCCAGCTCTCGCGCTCTCCTCCTCCTATGACACAGGGGGATTTTCTGTTCAGATCTTTTCTCCGATGACGTAAAATAATATAGTGCCCATCTCACGCTCTGAACCTTGGTTGCCTCATCCACAAAATAGATCTGATGTGATAGTGCGTGCCTTCTAGCGTTGTTAGAAATAAAGTATTGCAGCTTAAGTCCGTGTTCGCAGTGCGTGGCCCACAGCGTTGTCGGCTAGGCGGTTTTGAGCACCGCGGTGTCAGGTGAATCAGGATCTACGTGACGTATGCCATGCAAAGCACTTAGAATAGGTTCTAGCACATACTGTGTCAGTGTGAGGTCTAATAATAGTAATTATAATTTCATTCACTGGCAAGAGTTATATATGCAGTCTCGGACAAATGACTCAACTTCTGTTAGTCCCAGTTCCTCATTTCTACCGTGGGGATATGGTGGCCATTGCGGCAATTAAATAAAATATAGTGAGTAACATGACTGCAGCTCAAGTTGCTACTATTTCTCTATTGTAGGACAATCAGGTTATTTCATTAAAAAAGTCCTCACCTGAGGATATATTCACTGATTTTAGAGAGAGAAAAAGGGGGAGAGGGAAGGAGGGAGAGAAAGAAACATCGATGTGAGAAACATCGATCAATTACCTTCTGTACATACCCTGACTGGTGATTGAACCCACAACCTAGGTATGTGCCCTGACTGGGGATCGAGCCCGCAACCTTTTGGTGTAAAGGATAATGCTTTAACTGAGCCACTCGGCCAGGGCAGGTTATTTCATTTTTTACACCATGAGACAACGATGTGATGAACGTTGTTGTGCATAATGGTTTTCACACATTTCAGTTTATTACCTTGGAATTCCGGAATCAGTATTTTTGAGTAAAACTGTAAAAATATTTTCATGGCTCTTGTTACGTATGTCAGATAGATTACTTACCACTTTGCAGAGAGTCACTCTGAGCCTTCAAGTCACTTGGTGGGTAAGCATTCTCATTAAGATCGGGGCTCAGCATGTACTATATTTTGCTGCCTCTCATTCCGCTCTTGTTCCCCTCTCTTCCTGACTGGGCCTTTGTCCCATTCATAGTTCTGTGGGGCAGAAATCTGGGAGTGGCTTAGCTGGGTGGTTTTGGCTCAGAGTCTCTCAAGAGTCTGCAATTATCTTGAGGCTGAACTAGGGCTGGAGAACCGTCTTCTAAGCTCATTCATGTGATTCTTGGCAGGAATGGCAGTTGCTCACCATGCAGACCTGTCCATAGGCTGCCTGGTCATCTTCACACAAGGCGCTCCAAGGGAGGGAGAGAGCCTGAAGCACAAAACACAGCTTTCCACAAACCCATCTCAGAAGTAACACACCATCTTTCCTGCATTCTGCTGGTCCCACAGCCCAAGCCTGGTAAATGGGCGAGGGCTCTGGGATGCCAGCTGCCGCAAGAGTGGACCGTGGGGTCACAGCTGTATCTTCTTTGTGCCTCTCCCTCCTCTCTTCTGCCTTAGTCACACTCTGCCTTTCTTCGTAACTGCTTTCTGACATGGTCAGACATTTAGGTGTCCACTGTGTATCCGCTGCTTTTACAGATTCATTTTACCCTCGCAGCAACCGCTGTGAGCTGAGTACGACCGCTCCATCTGGCAGGGAGGTAGAGTTCAGGCACCAAAAGATCACATGGTGAGCTAGAAACAGAGTGGAGATTCACACTCAGGACTGTGATTGCAGGGCCTTGCCCTTTCGACCACACCAGGGGACCTCGTTGGCACGTGCTCCGTCTGTCTCTCTGGCTGCCATGTTCACTTCCGGGAGCACCAAGAGCTGGTATTCAGGGAACCACTGCCAGCTGCCCGCCCCACTCCCCTTGTGCCCGGAAACCTCTAACACCTGGCCAGTGAGAACACAGCAAGGAAGACAGACAGCAGAGTCATCCCCTGTGTGATCTCAACGTCAAAACCGAGGTATGATTGGGGAACAGTTCCAGCTTTAAAAAAAAAAAAAAAATATATATATATATATATATATGTATATATATATGTATATATATATTTATTTATTTTTAGAGAGAGGGGAAGGGAGGGAGAAAGAGAGGGAGAGAAACATCAATGTGTGGTTGCCTCTCACATGGCCCTCACTGGGGACCTGGCCCACAACCCAGGCATGTGCCCTGACTGGGAATCAAACCAGCGACCCTTTGGTTCCCAGGCCGCGCTCAATGCACTGAGCTATACCACCCAGGGCCAGTTCCAGCTTCTGATGTGTGCTTTATTGATCTCTGAAATCTGTCAATTCCTGCCTTTTTTTAGGGGGTGGGGTGGGGTGGCTTCATTACCCGTGATTATGGCATTGAAGGCTATCTGCCACAGCTGCTCAGATTCAGCGACATGTCTTGGTCATTTCGGAGTCAGGCAGTATTTGGTGGGATTTTCTTGTTCACTTCTCCCAGCTTTGTAAGGGTTTTCTTTTATCAATACGTTTCTGTAGTCTTCTGAAGGAGCTGCAGAACGAAGGGGTTATGATTATTATCTTTTATTATTAAAAAAAAAACCCCAGGAGAGTGGTTGGCCACGGGAATGCAGGTTTCAGATCTGTTTCAGGGTGCGCAAGTGACTGAAGCCTCCAGGTGCTCATCACGCCCAGGACTGTGTACGCACGAAGGCCGTCCTCCCCGCCAGGCTGCTTTCTGCAGAAAATTAAGGAAGTTTACAGGAAACCACAAATTAGGTAACTTGCCCATAGTCGTTCAATGGTAAATAGAGCAGGTGAAATAAAATTCACTTCTGAGATGTTCAGAGCAGGCTGGGTGCTCCGAACCAACTTATCGGAGAAACAGTGGGAGAAAGTAGATATGCTAGGCTCATGGGAGACATGAGAACTCTTTTAAAATACTTCAGACACTGTCTCGTGAGTGAGGGAAGGAACTTACTCCAAATGGCTCCAGAGGGAGGAGCTTGATGACTCTCAGATGGTTATCTCCTGCCAAGATTTTCCTTCTGCGCTCCAGGGTCGTAAATTTAACAGTGTTCTGGACTCATCCATTTGCATGTCTCAGAGGCATTTTATACTTAACGTGGCCAAAGCTCATTTTGGTTTCTTTTCTTCAACACTCGTTCCACCGCTTGGGTTCCCAGACTCAGTAAATGGCAGTGACGTTGATATAATTTCTTGTGATAAGAACACGGGCGCCACTGTGGACACCTCTCTGTCCTTCACCGTGGGACTGGGATTGATCAGTCACTCCAATCTCCTGGTGTATTGAAAAGCCATAGTTTGTTCATTTCTCTGTATCAGTTCTCTATGTCTGGGTAATAAAACTTAGCAGCTTAAAACAACAAACATTTATTAGCTCAGTGTCTTTGGGAGAAGGATCTAGGAGCAGCTTAGCTGGGTCCCCTGGCTCGGTGTCTCCGATAATACTTCAAAATGTCAGTGGCGGCTGCAGGTAGCTCTAGACTCCACTGGAGGGAAATCCACTTCCAAGTTCACTCACATGGTTGTTTCTTGGCTTCAGTTCCTTGCAGAGTATTGACCTAAGGTCTGTCTCCATTCCTTGCCACGTGGCCTCTCTATTATAGCAGCTAATACGCTACCTTGCCTCAGAGTGAGCGAGAAAGACAGACAAGGCAAGGAAGATGGAGGAGGGGGTCGTGATCACCTAACCTCGAAAGTGACAGCCCAAAACTTTTGCTGTGTTTGATTTGTTAGAAACAAGTGCCAGGTCCAGCCCCCATTTAAGTGGGGGATGGCATGAACACCAAACGCATGATCACCAGGCTGCTAGGGAGCATCTTCAAGAAGCTGCCTGCAACCATGTCCCAACTGCTGTGACCTACAAGCTGTTGTCACTGCATGCCACTCTCACAGTCATACTATTTTGGCGGTTCCTTCCTCTCCGGCTCCGTGGCCCCTTTTATGGTTCATCTCATTTGTCTTCTCCCATTCATGCCCTGTTTCTGACCTTGTGGATGAAGCAAGAACTGGTGATGGTGGTGTGTGGCTCCTTAGGGGGAAGTGAGGGATTTAAGCTGGTGAGAGTGGGTCCCCAAGCTCAGAATGCCATTTATGTGATTGTGGCCTGGAACCAGGAATGAGCACCAGTTGTCACCCTGGTCCTGCTTCCAGGCAGAATGCCAGGGGCCGCTGAGTGACCACTTGATTCACTGCAGCCTCATGAGCTCTTGGCTTCGGCATCACCTCCATGTTTCCTAAATGTAGAGGCAGAAAGTGTGTGCCTTCTCCCCGGTGGTCTCCTTCATGGCTGTGAGAAATCTGCTTTTCTGATGGGACATGTCCTGCCACCTCCACCTATCCCTTTACAGTGTAAAGGCCTCCCCCATTTTTCAGAAAGCACAGGAGAGAGGAGGGAATGCAGGCTCTGGAGCAGGTATCTCCAAGATGGAATTCCCGTTCTGTTACAGATTAGTTGTATATCCTTAACCTCTCTGAGCCTCAGTTTCTTGGTCTGTAAAATGGGGATAGCAAGGCTTAGCTAATAAATATGAAATAAATATGAGAAAATATTCACAGACATTTACAGCACCATGCCTGTCCCATGGTAGGAACTTGAACCAAATTGTTCGGGGTAAGAAGTAGAGAGAACACAGGGGGACACCAGAGGGGCCCACCATGGAGGTGGTTTGGTCACCCACACAGGTGTGGTGGGTCTGGTCCAGGTGTTCAGTGATGGGAGCAGGAATCTGGCAGGGAAAGCCACTGGCTCTTCTTCACTGTGTCTCTGGAGCAGTTCATGGTGTGACAATAAAGACAGCTGATATTCCAAGCACCTTTCTTAACTCAGTCCTCACAACAACCCCGGGAGGTTGGAATTATCATCCTTACCCTGCGTTACACGCGAGGAAACCGAAATCCAGGGTGTTGAGGAACTTGCATCGCTCGGCTATTGGGTGATGCCGGTGTCTGCGCTAACCACTGCACCACCTCCTCTCAGCAACACGGTCTGTTCAGCTCTTATCTCGCCCCAGTTCAGCTACTCCACAACTCCCTATGCTGTCTTCATAGCATCAAACAGCCCCTCCCGGCCTTCCAGGACGCGGTGGGCCATTTGTTGTCTGAGCCGAGAGCCTGAACGTAGGATGGCACCACCAGGCAGGCTTCGTCTTGCCAGATTCTGTGTCGCCAGGACTTGTTCCTCTGTAAGGGTGCCACGTGATTCCAGCACGCTGCCCGGCCCTGGCTAGGTACGCCGTAACTGTTGACGGAATTTGTTAATGCATTTAACAATCATGGAGTACCTACTATGTGCCAGATAACGTGGTGATGTTCCGTGGTGGATAATGGGATCCCTGCCCTTCATAGGTGCTGGGATAGCCTAGGGGCGGAGGGTCTAGTGGAAAGACAGAAATTTCAGGAATGCGGGTTTTAATTCCGTGCGATGAAGTTTTGCCTCGTTCAGTCGCTTTCCCTGCGGAGGGGTGAGTGTCCTATCTCTGGAGGTGTTCAAGCGAAGCCAGAATGGCCACTTGGTGGGGATGTTGTAGAGGAGATAAAAATATCAGTGAGGTGCTTGCCAGGGAAGATTAAGGTCCTTTCCAATCGCTAGGAATTAACATTTAAGAGAAACCTGGATGCAACAAACATGATATAAACACAAGACAGCACCTTCCCAAAGCCTGTGGCTGCAAGTCAGTGTGAGGAACAGGGGCAGTCACTGATTTCCCAAGGTAGGGGTTGAAGGCTGTGCTGACTTCGGGTGGAGGTGGAACTGCAGCTCACAGTTGAAGGGACCTCCTGCGGCTACAGAAATCACTCTTTGGAGGAGACAAAGGACACCATGTAGACTCCCTGTGGTTCCCAGCACGGGCTGGGGAAAGCAGCAGCCCAGGAATGGCTGTTACCTGCCACTCGGACAGGAAATGTCGCAGACAAAGTCTTGTTTTTCTGCTGCAGGAATTAAAGTTCAGAGGCAGCTGTAAGAAAATCAATACTGAGCCGCTAAACCCTTAATGAACAACAGCAAAAGGCTGATCGTGTTGCCTAAAACAGCTTTTTTCAAAGCTGCGTGTCTGGGGTGGGAGCCTGAACAAGAATTGATTGAGTCCCTACTGGGTGTGGTTTCAGAATGCAGCTCTGAGGTGCAGGGAAGAGTGGAAAAGCTGTTTCCATGGGTTCAAGTCCTACTTGGCAGCCGAGTTATCCAGTCTGTTGTGAGTGGCTTGGCGGGGTCTTGTGGTTAGGCCTGAATGACACCTGACTCATCCCTCTAGCCCTGCTCTGGGTCCTCTGGCCAAGGAGCAATCACTAGGTGAAACACAAAGTCCCAGCTTTAAAGAAGATTGAGCACTTGGGATTTCAATGGGAAGCCCTCTGGGGGAAATGCAGATGGAGAAGGTTGCTCAGGCCACCAGGCTTAACTGGATTTCTTAGTCACTTTTTCTTAAACCTGAGTTTGTTTTCACTAAACAAACCTACAACTCTACCGAGAGAATGAACACCTTGGCATGGGGGAGGGCGCACGGCACAGCAGCCATCAGTGCGACTTGGCCCCGTCAAAGTCGCACCCCCATCCATCCCACAAGCCAGTGCTCCTCCCTTGTGAGCTGGAGGGTAGGTGGCAATTTCCTTTTTTAGGGCCTGGGCAGAAATGTGAAGGGTTGTAGAAATGGATGTTTCCTACTGAGCTGTTTAACTCGTGTGATTTTCCATTTCCCCATCTACCAGTGGGCACAAAGTTTCTACCCTATTTCCCATGCAAGACTGTTGTGAGAACCAAATGAAGTCACACCCGTGGAAGTGCTTGGTGAGCTGAATTGCTTCCCCCCTCCCCACCAAATGGGACATGATGCTTTTATTTGCAATCTGGGGGATGAAGCCTGAGTGGCAGAGGGGAAAAAAAAACAGGGAACTGGCATTTTGGGAGTACTATGTTTCTGATACTGCAGGAGAGTCTACAAAACTTCCTCACATTCTCACAGCATCCCAGTTGGCAGGCATTAATGCTCTTATTTTACAAATGAGGGAATGATGCAGGACGATCAACCAGCAGGTTTGCCCTTGATAAAGGATTTCCTGGGGCCCAGGACTTTCTAACCCCTGGAAAATTCTGGGCAAACCAGGATGAACTGTCATCTGACAGTCAAGTCCAGGAAGGCTGAGCAACTTTTCCAAACCTCCACGACTGGCCCACGGCAGGGTCAGATGGGAACGTGGGTCGATGACCCTAAGGCTCCTGTTCTTTCCTTACCCCTTTCCACTTGAACGCTAGCTGGGCAGATAATAGGGGCACATCTGAGTGGACTGCGTATCAAGGAGCTGCAGTGACCACTGCGATGGGCTGGACAGGAGACAGAAGGCTTTGCTATAAAGGTAGGTGCTTGGCCACATTGCCCAAGATTCCAGTCTTGGGTGGTTCTCATTTAAGGGTTTTCTTAAGAGTGTACATAAGTTGGACGTGGACGTGGACAAAGTCCTGCACTGTAAGCCAAGTGGAAGGAACATTGGCTGGCATCTTTAGAGCAGTTGTTAATTCCTGTTCGGTGGATCTCAAGAACAGGGGCAGCTTTAAGTAAAGGTCATTTGCAGGGTGTGCTGACGGATGTCCTGATTGTTGGGTGTGTCCTAGGAGGATCCTAACAATTCTATCTGGTGATCTGGTTAAGTCCTTCCTTCCCTCAGCCGCGGACTAATCTCCTTCTCTGCAAAACATTCGTCAGTGACTTTCCATCAGCTCCCGAATCAATTTAGGCTCTTTAGCTCGGCCAACGAGAGCCCTCCAGAGGCTGGCCCCAGCGTCTGCTCCAGGCTCATCCCGGGCCTCACTCGGCCCGGACCCCAGCAGCTCCCAGGCTCACCGTACTGTCGCTGCCCTCCCGTGTCCCCGCCCCCCCACCTGTGCTCCCATGATTCCTCCTCCCATGCCTGCGGGCACTCACTTCCTCCTGCTCTTTCTTCAAGATTCAGTTGAGGCAGCCCCTCCTCCAGGAAGATGCCCCTGGCTTGCCCCCCAGGCCCCACCCGCCTTAGGTGGCCTTCTTCAGCACTGTTTTAAACCCCCACCAGGTCTGCCCTTCCCACCAGACTCGGAGTCCCTGGGGGGCAGAGGCCGATTCTATTCCATCAGAAGGACTCCGAGGGGGCTGTTGAAACAGACTGGAGCAGGGCAGCGACAGGGGCTGCTGTTTACTTGGCACTGCTCTGTGAGCTCCCGCAAGCCGCTGGTGACAGTGATTGCCCCCACTCCGAGCACAATAGATTGCGGAACAAGGAACTCAGCAATATTGCAATCATCAGTTTCAATTGCTGTGCTGAGATGGGATTAGGGAATAGCAAACTGACAGCCTGGCTTACTCTAAGGGCTAAATTAGGAACAAGATTGGCATGCTGGTGAGGAAAAGCACGGGTCTGAGAGGCGTGTATGTGAGAGGGAAATTTGGGAGTGCCACGAAAAGCTAGTCAGAAGGTCCTTGGGTTCAGGGATTAACTCTTGCCAGAGAGGCCACTTGACAGAATTAAACTCTCTTTTATAGCTCTTCTTTCAGTTTTTAAGTATAATAAATTAGTAAATTCCATAATGGAGTTTGTCTATAGACAATAACTTGTCTGTTGTCAATGTATCATTAGTGCCTGGCATTTAGTTGCAGCTCAGGAAGTATTTGTTGAATGAATGAATGACCACTCTAAACACTGCTACATGCCTCTTCTTTACACAGCTGCTTTCTGTCTACCACTCCCTAATCCTTTAAACCAGTTTGCTATTCTCCATCCCACATCCTTGCTGGTCCAGGGAAGTGAGCCCCAGTCTCTGTCCACCCCAGTGTCTGTCTCTTTGTTTGGTGCAGAACTGCTTGGGCTCTGGTCCATCTCTGGGACAAGGACCTGTGGCCTGCCTTGTGCGCTGGTCCTGGGCTTCCTATATTGCTTGGCATCTGGACTGTGGCTTACCTGTGTCCGTGGGCTTGGTCTGCCCCTCTGCTCCCAGTGCTCACTGTTACCTTGGGTCCAGTTCTGGCATCAGAACTGGAAACTGTCATCTGTTTGGGCTTCTTGGCAGGCCCCTGGGCAGTTCAGCCCCAGGCTTGGTGAGAAGAGGACCATGCACATTTGCAGAGGCTGGCCAGTGCCTCTCCTCAGCATGCTGTCCATCTCTGGCCGCTGCCCCCACCACGCCCACCACCCGCTTTACAATGTCAGAGTAGTTCTCTTTTTTTTCCCCAAAGAATTTATTGTTTTGAGAGAGAGGAAGGGAGAGACAGAGAAAGAAACATTGATTCATTGTTCCACTTATTCAAGCATTCATTGGTTGATTCTTTTTTTAAAAGTTTTTATTTATTTATCATTAGAGAGAGGGGAAGGGAGTTAGAGAGAGAGGGAGAGAAACACGGATGTGTGAGAGAACTATCAATCGGATGCCTCGTGCCCCAACCAGGGTCCTGGCCTGCAACCCTGGCACGTGCCCTGACCAGGAATTGAACCGGAGACCTTTTGCTTTGTGGAGTGATACCCAAGCCACTGAGCCACACCAGTCAGGGCTCATTGATTGATTCTTGTATGTGCCCTGACTGGGGAATGAACCTACAACCTTGGCGCATTGAGATGATGCTCCAACCAACTGAGCTACCTGGCCAGGGCACTCCTCTTTACCTGAGAGTTGAAAAGCCCCACATTTATACAAGTATTGGGTTTTATGGTATGATTTTGGCATTAAACAACACACTTAGAACAACAAACCCATGTATGTAATTTTTGATAAAGGTGCTAAGAATACACAGTGGAAAAGGGCAGTCTCTTCAACAAACAGTGCTGGGAAAACTGGATTGCCACATGCAAAGAGTGCAATGGGACCCCATCTTACAATATTTACAAAGTCAACTTAAAGTGGATTAAAGACCTAAAGATCTAAAGCTGTAAAACCCCCAGAAGAAAACATGGGAAAAAGCCCTTGACATTGGTCATGGCATTGCTTTTTTGGATCAGACACCAAAAGCGAAGGCAACAAAAGCAAAAACGAACCAGCGGGATGACATCAAATTAGAAAGTTTCTGCCCATCGAATGGGACCATTAACAAAACGTAAAGGCAACGTCTGGAATGGCAAAAAATTTTCACACCATAAACTTGTTAAGGAGTTATCTTACAATTCACTGTCAGAAAACCAAATAACCCAGTTACGGGCAAAGGACATAAAAACACATTTTTCCAAAGAAGTCATACGAATGGCCAATACGTGTGTGAAAAAAATGTTCACTATCATTACTCATCAGGGAAGTGCAAATCAGAACGACAACGAGATACCTCCTCCCACCTGTCGGAATGTTTGTCAGCAAAAAGACAAGGGACAGCAAGTGTTGGTGACGGGGTGGAGAAGAGGGAACCCGTGTGCACTGTTAGTGGGGATGTAAATTAGCGCAGCTGCTATGAAAAACAGTATGGAGCTTCCTCACATTTAAAATAAATTTGAAAAAACTTTAAAATAGAGCTACCTTATTATCCAGAGATTGTGCCTCTGGGTGCGCATGCAAAGGAGGGAGACGAGCTCCCTCCCTGGCAGAGACAGCTGCTCTCCCACGGTCACTGCGTTATTGTTCGCCACGGCCAAGACTCGGGCAGAACGACCTACGTGTCTGTGGGCAGATGAATGAATGAAGAAGACGTACACCCACTGGGGTATTATTCAGTCACATAAAGGAGATCTTTCCATCCGAGGCAACATGGATAAACCTGGAGGACATTATGCTAAGTGAAATCAGCCCGAGAGAGAAAGACAAATACTATGGAGTGTCGCTTCTACTCGAAGTCACAGAAACGGAGGGTAGAATGGTGGTTGCCCGGGGCTGGAGGGTGGGGCAAATGGGGAGGTGCTGGTCAAAGAATATAAACTTCCGGCTATGAGAGGAGCGAGTTCTGAGGATCTAGAGTACCGCATAGGGGCTAGAGCTGATGCTGTATCGTATTCCTGCAGCTTGCTAGGAGAACATTCTCACCAAAAAAGGTAACTCTGTGCGGTGATGAATATAAAAATTAACTTGATCGTGGTATTCATTTCACAGTGAATACCTATATCAAATCATCATGGTATATATTTAATTATATTGTAATTTTATTTGTCAATTATACTTCAACAGAGCTGGCACCAAGGCCTTGGGTTTTATTTTAAAGAGGTGGTTTGACTTTGGGGGGTGGGCACACAGTGCCGTGTACAGGTCTCCTGTCATGGAAGTGTGCCCTCGAAACCTGAGATCCTATTGACCAAGCGTCACCCCAATAGATTCATTTATTTTATTTTATTTTTCAGGAACACGAAGCACTGTTATTTATTTATTTATTGTTTACTTTTATTTTTAAAAATTTTATTGTTTTTATTGCTGTTCAATTACAGTTGTCCCCATTTTTCTGCCAGTGCTCTCCCCTGCCCTACCCACCCCCCACCTCCTCCATTCAGTCCTGCCCCCCCATTGGCTTCGTCCCTGGGTCCTTGACACAGGTTCCTTGACTGGACACTTCCCCTTCTCTCCCCGCTCCTCTCTGGTCACTGTCAGTTCGTTCTTTTTTCCCACGCCTCTGGTTCTATTTTGCTCGCTTGTTTGTTTTGTTTATTAGGTTCCCCTTATAGGTGAGATCATATGGTATTAATCTTTCACCACCTGGCTTATTTCATTTAGCATAATGCTCTCCAGTTCCATCCTTGCTGTCTCCTTTTTCCTTTCTGCTGGGTAGTATTCCATTGTGTAAATGTACCACAATTTTTTTATCCACTCATTTACTGATGGGCACTTAGGCTGTTTCCAGCACTTGGCTAGTGTAAATCACTCCAATAAATTTAATAAAAATATTTTTAAAAGCGCCACAGAAATTAGAAATTAGGTTTCTAGAGGCCTTCCAAGGCAACAGTCACCTCTGGTTGGACCGAATCAGAACTGGCCACTCTGGAGAGATTATAGTCACATTGAATGCTCTGTGTGTGCATGTGTGAGAGTGTGCACACGTGTGGTATACACATGTTAACCTTTGTGGGAGTGTACATACTATATATACTATGTGTGACATGGATGTGTGGCATTTAACGAGATGTATGTGTGCGGCATGTGTGTGGCATACATGGCACCACACATGCATGGGTGGCACACACGTGCACACACCTGTGACATGCAAAGTGTGTTTACACATATGTGTGGTATGTCTTTGCAGAGTAAACATGGCATGTATGTGTGTGTAAACACTGTTTAGTGTATGTGGGCTTAGGTATGCATAGTATGTACATATGTGTATGGCATGTATAGTCTATGTGTGTGTACACATTTATGGTGTGTGTGGTGCACATGGTATGTGTACACTTGTGTGGGGTATGCAAGAGGGAAACACATGGTGCATATACATGTGTGTGGTGTCTGTGGAGACTGAGGTTCAGGGAGGACCTCAGAGTCCTCGGGGGCTGCTCAGGGCAGTTTGAGCAGGAAATGGCCTGAAGGATGCACGTGAGCCAAGGTGTCTAGCTGAGGAGCTGCGTGGGGTCTCAAAACTCCAGGAGCTCGAGGCAACGCTGTAGTTCGAGGTCAAGCAAGAGAGCAGGAGGCCTGTTGAGACATGGTCAGGCACAAGGGCATGGGTAAGGGGGTGCCGGCATCTGCCTTCTCATAGCTGTGCAGGCTGGCTCAGCTGGCTTAAGGACAGCCTCTGGGAAGGAACGTGGTATGTGCCTCCGTTGGCCATCGGGGACGAGGTTTATCAGCATTCACGCAGTGGCAGGCCCCGCGTAAGGTGATGAAGATGCTGACACAGATCAGATGTCATTCCTGGCTCACAGAAAACAAGTATGAGGACTGAGATGCCAGGGGGGTGGGGACAGGAAAGGAGGAACAGAGCAGTGGGGGGAAAGGCACGAGGCAGAAGGAGACGTTCCTGGGACCGGGGTGGGGCACACTGAGCAGAAGCTGCCCCTCCGCTGGAGTGCAGAAGAGGGCTGGCTGGAAGTACAAGGCTGCCTGCGGTTTCTGCCAACCCTCCCGCTTTAAAATGTGTAGTGTATATTTGTGTGGTTACTAAATAAAGTGAAGCTGGAGCCCCCTCCTCATTCTGCTGGCTTCCCAACCTCCTTCCTACCCATTTCACCCACTACATCCCAGAGACCTGGGCCACTAAACCTGGTTCCTCCAGCTCCTGATATTCAGCCCACCTCCAAATCCCAGACTTCGGGGGGAGCTTTATCAGGTCATTTGGGAGACAAGAGTCTGAATTTTTGCCATGTTAGCAGAAGTGATGAATGGTGGCAAACGCTTGAGGATAAAATATTGTAATCAGGAGAGTGTCCCCTCCCGTTCTCCCTCCTCCTCTGTCCCTGGGTCTGGTGCTCACTGATTTCTGTGGAGTCAGCAGATGGATGGATGGCTTTTGCTAATGCTTTGCTAGAGTGATAGAATGTGTGGCAGGAAGAGCCCCACAGGCTCCCCAGAAAAAGAGGAACAGGAATAGCTCAGGGACCGGGAGCAAGTGAGAGGCAAAATGGGGTGGGCACATGGCAGAGCGAACAGGACACTCCCGCCGCGGCCCTGCCTGCAGTGCTGAGTCAGACACCAAGACTTGGCTAACGTGCCCAGCGGTCTAACCCCCGTTACTTGACCTCCAAAGCTGGACAGTTGCAGCTGGCTTTTACCTGGTATCCTCAGCTCCAGTCCAGCACCTCTCAATCCTCCCATCCCGCATTCAGCCACAGTGATTTCCTAAGGCATAGTCCCCTCACAGTGCTCCCTCACTCTCACAGCTTCCAAGGCTCCCCATGGCCCATCAGGTCCTATGTACACCCCACAGTCCAGCATCAAAGGCTCTCCATGATTGCACTTCATCTCCTGGCGCTCCATTTGGATACCGCTGGCTGGTTGTGCAAACAGATATTTCAAAGCATGGCTTTCTGGTCTTTTCCTCCTCTTCTTCCATCTTGGCCTTTGGAAAATTCCATCTGATGTTTAAGGCCCACTGTGAGCGTCATCTCTACTGCACCACGCTGACTTCGTGAGGCCCACTGCCAGATGCTGTTTTGTCCCGTGACAGGATTGATTTCTTGGGGCCTGTGGTTACTATCGCTCATGTTTATGTCCGTCTCCACCATTAGACTGTGAACTTGTGAGGACAGCATCATTTTTCTTCTTCTGTCTGTTCTGTTTCACGTTGAGCATCTATTCCATTAAGGTAATGAGTTGAAATTTGTTGGACTGAAGTAATTGCCAAATATCCTACACGATGCGGCAAAACTAATGTTATGGCAGTTCGAGGCGGAGTCCATCTCGGCAAAAACCTGTTGCGTTTATGGAGAAGAGACGAGGCTCCGTTCTGTACGGGATTTCTGGGCACACCACCTGAAGGCCTTTCTGTCACCGTTTTGTGGTGTGCCCATGAGTTTTTGGTGCACAACAACTAACCTCAAAAAAAAATCTCCATGGCTTGTGACAACAGCTGATTTTATTGCGTCTAGGTCTGAAGGTCTGATGTGCTTGGCTCCAGGAGAATGGGTTGGCACAGTGAATTGAATCATAGAGAGGGCAGGGCCACTCCTGTGGAAGCAGAAGATGGGGTGCTACCAGTGACTCTTTGACGCCTTTCATTTTCCCCTGTGGGAATGTCTGTCCCATGCCTCCCCCCATATTGTACTTTGGAAGCGGACAGTGTGTGGGTTTAGTTTCACAGGCCCATAGACGGAGAGGAATTTTGCCCCAGGGTGGACCATAGCCTGACTCCCACTGATACCTGGTGTAGACGGTGAGATTTGGGACTTTATGCCCCAACTTCTGTAGCTGGTGTTACTCAGATGAGATTTTGGATTTAGAGTTGGTGCTGGAATGAGTTGAGACTTTGGGGAATGTTGGGTTGGATGAAAGTGTTTTGCATGTGGGATGAATGTGAATTTTGGGGGACAGAGGGCCAACTGTAGTGGGACTGAATAGTGTTCCCTCAAATTCACGTCCATCTAGAACTTCAGAACGCGACCTTCTGTGAAAATAGGGTCTTTTCAGTTGCAATTAAGGTAAGGATTAGGAAGTGATCATCCTGGGCCCTCAGTCCAAGAAGAGTGTCCTTGTAAGAGACAGAGAAAGGCACACAGAGGCGCGGAGGAGAAGGCGATGTGCAGATGGAGGCAGCGATCGGAGTGAAGCATCTGTGAGCCAGGAAACTAGAAGAGGCAAGAAGAATTCTCCCCCAGAGCCTTTGGGAGGAGCGCAGTCCTCCCACACCTTGACTTTGGACATCAGACATCCAGAACTGTGAGAGAATAAATTTCCATTTATGGTGATTTGTTACGGCAGCCCCAGGAAACTAATACAGTTTGGTTCAGGTCTATGCCTTGTGTCTTCTTCCTCTTCTCCTTGGAGAGGTTGCTGCCTGGGGCGTGCTGGTCTCATGGAGGATCGCAGGTGCCAGCAGCCAAGCCAAACACTACAAGCATATTTGTAGCTTCCTGTTGGCTTATTTCCACCATGTTGCTGGCTGAGATAGGTCACGTGGCCAAGTCCATCATCAATGGGATGAGGAAATACACTCTACTTCTGTGTGGCAGGAGTGGCAGAGGACTTGGGGGTGTGATTCCAGTACAGGGAGGGAGTGAAGAGCGGGAGATAGCAGCGCAATCTACCTCCGCTTTGGGGAATAAAATACTCCACAGAGTAGGAACAATAGCACGCAGTTTGGAATGAAAAGTCCTGTATTCATATCTTTGACCAGACCGGAACTTCTCAACCACCTGCTTGTTTGATTAAACCCCTTAAAACTCTCTGAACTTCATTTTCCTCAGCTACGAAATGGAGACAAAAGTCCAATTACTTATTGGGAGGATCGATAGCAATCGAGCAGGTTAAAATGCTTTACTAGCTTTTTAATGTGAGACGTGTGTCAAAAGCCCAAGTTGGGAAGAAGCTAACGGGAGCCGCTGTCCTTGGTGGTCAGGAGGCGGGGAAGGTGAGAGAGGACCCGGCTGCAGCAGGCGGGAACCTGGCTCCTAACTCCAGCCGGCCTGCCTGGAGGTTGTCAACTGTCTGTCCCCAGCCTGGGCTCGGCTCTGGGTTCCATGTCCGCCTACACTCTTCTGGGCTCAGCCCCATCCAGGTGCCGTCCCTGTTTCAGGTCTTGCTGTCACTCAGACCCACGCGATCAGCGGGGAGCCCACGTCGGTGTGTGGCCGCGAGGAGCAGCACTAGGAGGCGCCAGCACGACGCTGGGCACGCGGCGCAGGCTCAGTGCGCGTCCGCAGCGCCGAAACACAAATTGGTATGCTCACCAAACGAGCAAGGGCTTATGCACCCATCTGTTTCAGAGGTTTCCTCACGCAACAGAATTTACAGAAATGCCACCCGTTCATCTCTTGCAGGCATCCACCAGGATGTGGAAATGGCTTAGATTAACTTGTTAAATCCATCAAAATGGTATCTGTTAAAATGGGATTTTATGTGTTGATCACATAAATATTCATAACTCCATGGCCATGCCCAAGCACATAACATTTTCTTCCGCTTCCCTGCCCCTCTGTCGGCAGAAAGCATCACATGACAACAAAATGGAGCCTGTGTTATTTACTCGACACTGTGTTGGGACACCCTGGAGCAGGCCGCTGCCAAGACAGGGTTTTTCTCACGGACAGCATGCAGCTGCCGCCGCTGTCCCCGCCATCCGCTGCACAGCTCACTTGCAGTCTCCTCTCCTCACTGTGCCCAAGTGCACTGAGCTCTGGCTTTTATCCGTTAAACGCTCGTCCTTTCTTGAGGAGAAAGCAATCAATAGAAATTGATTTGAAAATGTCAAACCTTATCAACTGCCAACGGTCACTCCAAGACAGATATTTTATGGATGGTGTAAATGTTTGATCCCACCAAGGCTCTTCTCCTGGCTCTGACAGTGTGGTATCACCAGCCAACCCACAAATATCCTCCGGGGGCCCAGTGATGAAATGTGTAGGCTCAGGAGCCAGACTGCCTGGGTTTAAATCCTGGCCTCCGTACTTAATTGCTATGTCACCTTGGGAAAGTTATTTAACTTCTCGGAACTTCAGAGGTCTTATATTGCTTCTCAGAATAACAAGAGGATACATGTCAGAGGGTCGTGAGAATTAAACAATAACCCGTGTAAGCCATTTATAGAATGTGGGGAACATTATGAGATCATGATAAACATTACCCACTGTTCATTATTCATGTGCTACTTGGCTAGGCATTGAATGTCACAACCAGGCACACAGCAGGCATGTGGGACAACCGAAATGTGGGGCGAGTACAGAGGCTGGAGTCCGAGGTCCTGGGTTTGAATGTTCGCTTGATCACCCATTGGCCTATGACTTTGAGCAATTTCCGTGGAACTTGGTTTCACCGGCAACGGGGGGGGGGTAAATCACGTGAACGATTGAAAAGCAAGCTCGTGATGTGTTCCTGGTTACAAAACCACTTTGAGATTAGAAATGCACAGGGCACGGTTGAGTCATTTTATGATACCCATGATATCCGTGGCATGAGTAGTGAATGTTAACTGCCGAACGTGTGGGGCAGAGACAGGTTCTATGTCAAGAGACATCTTCGGCAGGGCTTGCCATACAAGGCCTACCAGCAAGGGTGGGATGGGGCCGGGCTCTGTGAGGGAGTGGGCTTTGGAAATCCCGAAGAGGGCTGCCTGCACAAACTGGGCCTGGCTCTTAGCAAACCCAGGGTAAGCATCCGGGTTATTACAGCCAGGTGTGTCACCTGGTCTGGGGCTGAGCGACTGCCTGGGCCCCAAAGGTGTGGCTGCAAAGGTGTGGCTGCAAAGGTGTGGCTGCAAGGGCGCAAGGGCGGAGGCCAGTCATGACTGGTGTGGTTTGGTTGGGTGGGCGTTGCTCTGAAAAGCGAAAGGTTGCTGGTTCGATCCCCAGTTGGGGCACATGCCCGGGTGGTGGGTTTGTTCCCCAGCTGGGGCATGTATGAGAAACAACCAATTGACGTTTCCCACATCACTGTTTCTTTCCCTCTTTTTCTCCCTCCTGTACCGTCTCTCTAAAAATAAATAAAATTTTTAAACAAAGGGTTGAGGCTGGAACACAAGGCGGGGGCTTAGACAGTTGGTCTGAAATGGTGAAGACTCTGGCGAGGATGTTGGCAGAGGCAATGGAGAAATGTGGACAGATCAGAGGTCCTTTTTGGAGGTAGAGCTGTCAGGACTGGCTGATTTATTCATTCAGTTCATTAACTCAACCGTTTCAGGCTCTGTGGATACAGCAGTACACAAAACAAGCAAAAAATGTGCTTATCTGGCCCCAGAGCCGGTGGGAGGCGGAAGGCAGGGGGCGGAGGGGAGCCAGGAGGAGGATTCTCTGCCCGAGGGGATGGTGTGCTGCTGTTTGCTTCCCGATGCAGGTTTGGAGGCCCTGAGTCACAAGTTGCCAAGGTGCTTGGCTTGTCCTGATGACTCCAGTTCCTCTTCTCCTTGGCGAGGGTCTGGAGCCTTTTCTGGGTGGCTTGTGCATTCTGTGTCCCACCATTGCCGCCCACCATCTACATCCTACTGCCAGGGTCGAATGGGACTGAAGGGAGAGGCTTCTCACCGCCTGCGTTCGTGTGCGGAAGGGTTGATCTTACAGAGTCTCTCCACTCAGCTCGTGCTGCTCCGTCCGTGATGCAGGTCCCCGTGGTGGTGTTATACTCTGCGAGGTGCTGTTTGTGATCAGCTCGCCTCCACACTCCTTCGAAGCCGTGGGAGGCCCCCTCTCCTTCCCGGCATTCAGTAGCGCGCAGCAGCTTCCTGGTCACATCTGGCCTTCAAAAGGCCCCACCTGGACAGGGGATCCAGCTTCCACTGCACTCTCCAGATGCCCAAATCAAAACACTTACTTCTACGTTTTACTATATGAGCATATCTTGCGACCAAGCAACGCTGGCTATATCGAACCAAAGGGGGTGAAATTCTAGAAAAGAGGCCCAGCAGGAATAAAGGCGGGGAGGCTGAAAGTTTCAGGCAG
Source organism: Micronycteris hirsuta (assembly GCA_004026765.1). Lineage (NCBI taxonomy): Eukaryota > Metazoa > Chordata > Mammalia > Chiroptera > Phyllostomidae > Micronycteris > Micronycteris hirsuta. The sequence goes on from PVJI01003565.1 coordinate 45,248, forward strand.
AGTTTGGGGGCCCCTCTGACGAGGACAGTCCGTCCACAGCCTGTGCCCGGGATGCCCTCTGGGAGACGGCTAGTGTTTCTCTGAGTGCTCAACACCAGCTGGTAGGCCACCTTCGCCTCCCTGCTGGGGGAATAGGTGGAAGAGGCCTCTCAGCTTAGAATTAAAAAAATGATCCTAGTGAACATAATTTCAGCAATTACCGATGTTCAGTAATTATGCTAATGCTGAATCACGAAGGGCTGCTATTTGCTCAGCGTGCTCTGCGTGCATCATCTCCTTACCCGGCTAGCAGTGCTTCTGCCCTGCACGTACCACTTGCCTGTCACGTTAAGTGATGTTTGCATTTGAGCTCGTCAAGACACTGGGATGAGAGCGGAAGGTCTGTTCCTACCCACAACCAAGATTTTCTGATGGGCTCCTTTTTTTTTTTTTTTAAAGGTTTTATTTATTTGATTTTAGAGAGAGGGGTGGAGGGAGAAAAGAAGCTTCGATGTGAGAGAGAAACATTGATCAGTTGCTTCTTGTACATGCCCTGTCTGGGGGGGCCAAACCCACAACCCAGGCATGCACCTTGATGGGGACTCAGGCTGGTGACCTTTTGCTTTGTGGGATGATGCCTGACCAACTGAGCCACACCGGCCAGGGCCTGAGGGGCTTCTTGATGAGTAAGGGAAGGAAAGGGGAAAAAGGAAAAAGGAAGCAGAAAAAAGAAGCCCATTGGCTGAAGAGGACATTATAGTCCAGGGGTGAGGTGAGTTGCATTGGGATGGTAAGAGCTAGGATTTGTAACCCTGTCCTTCTGATTCTAGATATGACCTGTGGTGATCAGGAAAGTTGAGAACTTGCCTTATGGATGGTCTCCTCATTCTCTAGCATGACAGCAGCACTTTACTTGGCTTGCAATGGTCAAGTACTGTTTCTAGTCTTTGCTTTAAGCTGTAAGAGCGCTTACATACCATCTAAGACATTAATTCTCAAAGTGTGGTCTCTGGACCAGCATCATCAGCATCACCTCTCTGAGAACTTATCAGAAATACAATTCTTGGGCCCTACCCAGACTTATGGAGTCAGAAACCCCTTGAGATTTTCATGTTTTAGTTCAGGAATTTGTTTGAACAGGCCCTCCAGGTGATTCTGATGCAAGCTCAAGTTTGAGAATTAGGTTCATTCCAGGTTCTTGAGTACTCAAAAGTGTGGGCCCAAGCCCAGCAGCATCAGCAGCAACTGGGACATTGTTACCAAGGCAACATCTCAGGCCACGCCCAGACCCACTGTTACAGAGTAGCATACTAGTCCTGAACATCCTATGCTGTGGGCCCCTATCAGCACATCTTACACAGGAAGCAGAGAAAGAAGGTTCTGTGGCAAACAGTTGAGCTCTTAACCTGATGTTATTATTCTCTCTCTGAGGCTTAGAAAGGTTAAATACTGTCCTCAGAGCCTCACTGCTAGGAGCTGCCGTGCAGACCCAGGCAGGCCGGACAAATTCTGAGCCCCTGTGGCGTTCCTCTGATTGTCTCTTTTTGGTAAAAAAAAATTTATGTAATCAGTTATCTTACCTCAACAAATTATAAATGCCCCTCTCCTTTATATATAATTATAAATACTTCTCCAAACACACTCTTCTTCCTGCACTTTCCCCGCTTTGGCACTTACTTTGGCAAGGGAACTTGGTGTTCCTGACAGACGATGAGGTGATTGAAATGGATACATTAATTGATTCAAATGTCCAGGCACCTATATTCCCTGATGAAACATTGTCACTGTACTATCTCATGGCAGAGGACCATTTAATGGGGAAAACAACTGCAGGGGGGGACTCAGCGAGGCTGAAAGTTTAGCTGAACCCCTTGAAAAATTATCCATGGGAAACATGTGTTTCCTTCTCCCCCTTTTCCCTCAAGCCACACCCCCATAGCACCCCCCACATACTTCTTATGTAAAGTGTTATACATCCGGTGAAATGCTATATACCCTGTGGTCCTGGTTCGGGTATTATTTTTCTGCCTTGACTCTTTCTGTGTGATTTGTTGCAAGGTACTGGACCTCTATGCCCAATCTGTAAAATGGGGATAAGAATAGTATTTGTCTACCTAATGGGGCTGCAGAGAGGTGCACAAAGGAAATGCTCTGGCTAATACTAGCCCTTGTAAATTCTCAGTAAGTGGCAGCTATTGTTGTTTCTCTGATCCACCTTCTCCCGGGGAAACTGTAAAAGGCTTACTGAGATACAGCTAAGGGCCAACATTCTGCTGTAGCCCCTTTGGCCTTGTGACCCTAGCCCAGTGCTGAGAACACAGCAAGTGCTCGAAACGTATCGGTGGAAAGTTGAAGAAATGAATCTTGGGTCAGTGGCTGTCACTTCTCCGCTTCTGCGTCTCACGACGGTCTGTGTGATAAGGGCTGTGACCTTGTATTGGTGCCTTTCACATTTTCTTAGTTTCAAAGACTTCTCCCTCTGCAATTGCTCACCGTCTTCCTATTTTCAAGTACAGACTTTCTCTGAACTACATTTTAAAGGGATCCTGTGTTCCTCTAATATCCTTTGCAAAATGCCTGCCGACAGTTGCTGGTGGAAACGGCCCACGGCTCGTGTTGTTTACGGCTCTGTTTTGTCTCCTGGATCTGGGAGCCCTGAGACCTGAGAACTGGGTCTCTCAGCTGTCTCTAAATCTCACTGCTGTTTGAGAGCCCCCGGATTTGGGACAGAAGCTGTTAACTTCTAGGTTTGTTCTCAATGAAAGCACTCTCAACTCTCAGTGCAGGAGTCTTCGAGCTGGAGTAGAAGCGACGGGAATGTGAGGGTTGGGACAGGTGGAAGTCACAGAGATGACGACGTGGAAGCAGGCGCTGGGACAGATGAAGGAAGCGGAGGCGGAGCCCTCAAGTGCCCTGGCAGTCTGTGCTTGTGGCCTGATGCAGCTCTGACTTGGGGTCGACTCAGAGAGCCCCAGGGTGATAGAACTGGTTTGGGTAAATATGCCGGCGTTTGGGGATCACCTGCAGCTCTTATCTTAGGTGTCGGTGCTAAACGCCTTCCTTCCAAGTGCCTCCCCTCCCCTCCAATCGCCTCTTCATTCTTCTGCACCCTGCGGTTTGCCCTGGAGGCTGACTCTGTAAGGGTCTGATCAGCAGGTTCCTGGGCCGGCTGGCTTCAGCCAGGTGTCTCCCTTCTGTAGGGAGGGGGGAGGGAAGAGACTGTGGTCAGGGTATGGTCCCTCCTGGAGACTTGCCTCAGGCTGATTGTGCCTGTCCACCGAAGGTCAGTGTTCCTCTCAAGGTGGCCCCTCTTCTGTGACTGTCCTCCCAGTTCTGGCACCTGCTCTCCTGTCATCATTTTGAGCCTAGAAAGGGTAACTGCCACACTGTTACTAATTCTGGGATCTGCACTATCCTTTGTAGCTTTCCTACAACCTGCCCACGCCTAGGTAAATGGTCCCTTTATTCAACCCTCCTCTAATTATCTGGCATGAGTGTGTCTACTGCGTTCTGCCGGAGCCTGGCTGTTACAGTCTCACGTTGCTCTGCTTCTGTGGGAAGAAGGTGGTACCTGGGAGGCAGGAGTCAGTAAAAGATAAAAATAGCGTGGTTGGTATGTAAGAGAGGTGGTTTCATTCGCAAGCAATAGGAAACAATTGTGGCTAATTTAAGCAGAAAAGAGATTTATTGGCGGGGTAGCGGGTAGCGTCACAGAAAGAATTTGGAAGGCTGAGGAGCAGGCAGGCGGCTGGGCATCAGGGACCACAGGAATGTTCAGGTTAGGACTTGGCTGCAGGTTTCTGCCGCGCTGGACCCCCCATGAGCCCCTGGTGCTGTGGATACATTCTCAACTGTATCTGCATCTTTGCTTCACCCCCTCAGGCTGCAGAATCCCAGGGGAGAGCATCTTTTGGCTGATACTAGGGCGCATACAACATCCTCCTTGCAGGAAGGGGGAAGAGAATTTCAGCTTCTCTCTTCTCCCTGCTTATTCCTGTTTCAGGTTAGAAACCTGAAGCAGACAAGGGGCCAGTCCATGGCTGGCTTCTTCCCTTTTCCCACCCCCATAGCTACCCCTGGCTTCTCCAGGGCTGTAACTGAGGGAGAGAGGGATAGATGGTGTCGAAAAGGCAAGGTCTTACTTGGCTGGTACTATCATGAGCTGGTGTTCTTGCTCTCTGGGGTTACTGTTGGCGGCCTCTGCCTATGGGCCAGGCTTGGCAGGTGCTGAATCTTGGATGAGCTGAATCTTGCTCTCATTGACCGAATCTTTCTTCCTTCTGGCTGGCCATCTGGTACTCCATCCTTTCTGTTGGGGTCTCATCCCTGCTCCAGGCATTATTGGGAGAAATCCAAAATGACCCCAGTATTGTACCTCTCCCAGGGCTGCTTAAAACCTATTTTTTTTTTTCCCTCAGCCCCTGTAGAAGGCCAGTTCTGGTTGTTCGAAATGGAAGCAAGTCAGCTAGCTGCTTTAAAGGTGCAAGGCAGCTACACCTAAATACCCAGAGTCTTTGCCCCCTGGACATCCCTACACAGTGGCTGGACTTGGGTTCATAAAGACTATGGCAGAATCATCTTTCCAAGCTCCTGGAGGAGGGCCAAGGTGGAGAGAGCCCAGAAAAGGAAAGACATGGTTCTTTCAGGACAGATAAAGCATTCTCAGAAGAGAAGGATGTCCTCTAATTCTTACCTGTTACTAAAAGAACAAAGCCTTCTCAAAATGTCTCATGATGTTTAACGCTTCCCAGTTTCCACTGGGCCAAGGCCAGTGGTGCCTCAGTGTGGCTCAACTGGCCCTGTTTTATTTGATGGTTGGCGAAGCTTCATCCTGTTTTAGAGGCCTCACTTGCCATTTTGGATAAGCAAATTTTGTTTGCTGTGTATGAGCCCATATGCTCAGGGCCGTTAGTTAATCTCACATCTTTTTCTCAGTAAGAAACTTGGATAAATGTAAATAAGGTGAAGGTCTACAGCTTAAGTGTCTGCTACATGAAACCAGAACCACAGCATTCGGCATTCAGCTCCAGGTGTCAGTAAGAGAGAAGGACCTATCTCACATGATTGCTGTTTTTTCTTTTGCTTCCTCACCTCTCACCCCCCTGAACTGTAAAAGGGCAAGGCACAGGAGTTGGGAGGACGATGGAGGTAAGGAAGGCTTCCTTAGCTCATTACTATCATCCCAAAGGAAAAATCTCATTTTTCTGTGATGCTAAATTTTAGAAGAAATTTCCAAGACGTTAAAGGAGAATGAATGCTTGAAATATTGATTTTACTATGCAAATGGAACCTGGAATCCTGTTAGTGCTGGAAACTTTAGGGACCTCAGCGAGTGGGTAGGCTTGTCATTTCCCATCTAAGTCGTTTGGGGTCACGGATTACGTGG